>RJWM01026973.1:0-27287 GCA_004363535.1 Dasyprocta punctata | reverse complement strand
GGAATTTTGGCACTAGCAACACAAGTTGAGTATCCAGTTAAGAATGGGGGGCAATCAGGATCAGTCCCCAGTGCCCTGATCTGCCTAGAGAGAGGTAGGTGAGAGACAAAGAAAGAAAAGCAGAGAGATGCAACTTTCAAAATATGGGGTGGAACTGGGAAGTCAGGGCCTCAGGACGGGCAAAGACTATGACACTCGGAGCTGGCCACTGTTTATCTGGTGCACACAATAATCAGGGGGAGTATTGGATGGCTTGGAGGGCAGTGGAGATTTTAAACTGATCATATATTGATGAGGATCAATTTGGATGAGTCAGAGGACAGCTGTGATCCCCTGCTGATGTAATCTTGCCCTGGAGCATCATAGCATCATGGAACCATTAAAGTCTCCATTGAGGCTTCCAGATCCTAGCTTCAATTTATAATTCATAGTCCCCAACATTTCCCCCTTTTCGCTTTTGTGATTGCAGCAGTTGAAAACAGCATACAAGGTTATGATGGCCATCACAATAGCAAACATATTCTCAGGAGTTTGTGGGGGGCCATGTCTAAAATAGGTGTTACCAGGTGGGGGTCCTGATGATAGTATCAACGGAGCAATACGTTCTGCAGGCTCAATCACCCAAATTTCCATTGTCTATACAAAGATCTGAGTCTCATTTAGATTGTCTTTATCAATAATGCTAGGTATAGCACTGCAAACTTTTAAATTTAAAAAGGTTTATTGCATAATTAGTTCAATAATATTTTCAGTTAGAGGTCCCCAAATCCTAGTAGGAATGAGAACTATCTTGTTGCCCTCAATGAGATTTACCTTGTGAGTGGCTGGTAGATCTGTTCTTGTGCTCCCTGAAGTTCTTCAAATGAACAAGGCAATGTTCCTCTGGGAATTCAAGGCTGTTGGGGTGTCTGGACTGGATAAGTGTGACTCAGGTTTTGATTGGGAGTCTGACTGAAAGCCTGATTCCCTGTTGGGGTCACCCCTAATATTTTAGGGACCCAGGGTTGAGCATCTTTCCCCTTTCCCTTTGGAGGATTTCCATCTCTGTGATAGTTAGACGAAGAAGCCCAAGGATTCCCCTTTTCACATAGTGAGCAAGGACTTGGTTCAGTCTCATTATTTCCCAGATTAGAATGAGTGGATGTTTCAGAGATGCTAGCTATTGCCTTGGTGTACAGACATGCATTTTACCATAATTAAAACATTCAACATTTTTAGAATTATTATTTTTATCTTGGTTTGTAAAAGCCAGCATAACTTGAGCTATCACAGATCTTCTATGATTTTTTGAACTGATATCTTGACAAGCTTTAATGTAACTGTTGAAGCTTTAACGTAACAAGTTGAAGAAAAAGTATGTTGACTGCTTGAGCATGAAGAACTTGCATACAGCCTCTTGTAGTTGGGCTGCAAAATGTGTGTAAGGGTCTCTCAACCCTTGTAAGATATTAGGAAGAGACTGGACAGGAGCCCTGTCCTCAAGCACAGTAAGCTAAGCACTTGTTATTATGTCCTATTTGTTTAGAAGTCTCATGGTATCCTGCAACTGCTGGGCTACATCTGCAAATTATCCTGTTTCCAATAACATTTTGGCAGTTGTGTTAGTCCTGTCATTCTGTATGTTTCAATCAGCCAAATGCATAGCTTGCTCTTGTAAGTGAACATTAAAATGTAACTATTGAACAGGAGACAAACAGGATAGGGCAAGATGTCTCACATCATGAGGTGTTAGATTCCCAAGGTAAATGGGCCTTGGGCTCTGTTATTTATGACACTCTGTTTTAATTCTTTTAACATCTTACGTCAAAATCAGCTGATGTTCTGCCATCAGCCGATTTTGATCAGCTGGGTCAGATCTATAGACTACTGAAAAGCAGCAAAGTCTAAGAATTTCTCCCTGCCTATCCACAAACATAATGTGTGTATGAAAGGATTCTACAGATAGTGTACCACCCTTGTCCTTGAGGGCATCACTCATGAAGACCATGACATTCATGGTTCACACAGGAGTGGTAAGCTGGATGAGTGACTGAACATTTTTGGAGAGCATGCGTTTCTGAATGTGTGCACAGGAATACAAACTCCATTGTACTTCATCAGCTGTGCATTCAAAAGTGCTGCTACAATAAATAATTATGTAGAAAAAATTTTAAAGCAACTGGAAAAGTCATAATTATTTATGTTTATTCATATGTACATGAGGCATCCTTGTGCAACTCAGAGTTTCTGAGAGAATTAACACAAAATTTTTTGACACAGGTAAAGTAATTAATATGAGGGTTCTAATTATAGCAGTTTACTAAACTGTGGTTTCCATCTTCCAGTGACTACTCCATTCATAATTCATAAAATCGAATGTATCATATATTGGCATAAAATATTACAATCAAAATCTATCACCTTCTGTTAGGAATTGTGTGTTTTATTAGCGAAGTGACATATGTTTAGGCTCTTATTACCATGTGAAGGACAGTTCTTTATGAGGTGAGATGGCTGAGTAGTGCTGGGAAAGAACTGCAAGAGCTCCTTCTTCTTTGTAGCATGTTTCCTCGTACTGAAAACACATAGGATTGCAAGTTATTGCTGCCTCCTTTTCATGTAGTAGCAATACATCTCTGTCTTTAAAGAAAGGTTTATGATACAAGCCTGCAAAATGCTTTAATCTCAAAACTGTCAAGTACAGGTCAAAAGGAGAAAGGATTACTTGCCCTGGTACCATCTGGACTCTGACTTCAGAAAGCTGAACAGTACAGGCAGTGGTCCATGGAGACAGTGGCGCGTGGCTGGGAAGGGGCCTGATTCAAAAGAACGATAACACTGTGGGTGAGATGGTGTGGTCAATACTAAAGGAGGGAAAGTCTTGGTTATGGTTGAGCCACATGGAAACAATCCCAATATTGCCAACAACAACAACAAAAAAATATCCTGCAGTTTTACAAATTTGTAACAGGACTATTTATTCTTTAATTTTGTCGGAGTATACTGGTCCTTGTATGATAGCCATTACCGTGGCATTCTTTTGTTGGATTTTTACAATTTGTGAAATTTCAGGACATCGTATTAACATGTCTGATACATCCCCTGAATACTTGGGCAAATAAATTGTCTTCCTCCATTTGAGTCAATAGACTTATTTGTTAAAGAAAAACATTTCTTTTTATGACATTTACTGATTACCTAGTATATGTTCTGAAAATAAAGAAAATGTATTAGATACTTTCTCATCTTGAGGAACTCAAATGCCGGTGCAAATATATTATGATGATGTCATATGAAACATAGTGCATAAAACAATAATACATAGCACAGTATCGAAGGACAAGGAAAACAGAAACAATTCATGGAGGTTCCTCCAATTAAATGTATTTCTAATCCAATCCTGCATTCGTGTCACAACCAAACTCAGTGTGAATATCTCTACAGTGTTGCTGGCTTCTGACCTTTAAATGGTTTCTGCACCATGAGAAACTTTCTCCCAAATGGTTTGATGCACATTATTTTTAACTCTTAGTAAAATATCTTAGAACTTACATGGTAATTTCTTTTTAGCTACACTTGTAGGGATTTAAGTAATCTTAATATACAAAAGTGATATTGTCTTGAATTTGTTCCAAATATATTCTCCCTTCCTTGTTTTTTCTGTTATCTCTGTCCTATATTGCAGCATGCTTGTTTTACATGATAGTCTGTATGTTACACAGACTGCATCTGCAATTTAATTTGCAAAGCGTTCTTCACAGTTAAGAGCAGTCAAGGGCACTTGGTATAGCCTCTCTTCAAGGTGATATTTTCCAGTGGAAGTGATGGCCAAAACACAGAAGTTGATGTGAATCTCATTCTATACTATATTATATTTGTGTGTGTGTGTTATCCAGTATGCTCATCTCACTTACTTAAAAATAAAGGTTTATGAGCAGTCATTACTCACAAAACTTGAGGGCTAAAAAATTTAAGTGCCTATTAAAGCAAGCTATCACAGGCAATTATAAAATTGCACTCCTTTGTGTTTCCTGCCCATGAATAGACAAGTGAGTCTTCCCAAGAGGTTTATTAAAAAAGTAACTGACATTTGCAAAAGCCAGTTAGTAGAGCTACTTAATTGTCCATTTGGATTTATGTCCCTCTAAGTCAGTTTGTTTGCTAATGTTTTCAATAACAACAAATAGAAAGTGAAGTTTAATGTGAAAATCAATACTCAGTAGAGATCGACAAAACATAGCAAGCAGCAAGCAGGCTGTTGTTTTTTTATTTGTTCTAACAAGATTTTGATTTCTATTTTACTAAATCCAATCAAACAGAGATTTTTAAAGAGTGGTTAACAGTTAATATAAGTGAGACAATATTTTTAAAATATAAGAATAACCATATTCATATATTTCATTCAAACAAATAATATGAATAAAGTATTATAACATTAAAATTCACTGCAAGATTCAGCATATTATGGAAACTTATGAATAAAAATTTATTAAAGGTAAACATTCTACAATTACAAAAATGTAGCTCAAAAGTTATCATTCAATACTTTGCTCTACAAGTACTTATGGGGGCATCTACAATGTGATGAACATTGTTGTAAACAGCTGGAATACATTTATTCATAACACAACGTTCTTCTCCTGAAACTTACATTGAGTGTGTGGAAAGATGAGTAGATAAGGAGCAATAACAAGCTATGAAATCACATTGCTCATAGTGTATCGGAATACAGTAACCATAATGCATGCCTTGTACATCGGAATACAGTAACCATAACGGAAAAAATAGCAAAATGTAGTGTAAGTTAAAGTGATCAAAAATACCAGTGGCAGCAATGGGAAGATTGCTATTCTTAGTGCGGTAATCTCTGAGGACATGAGTGTGACCTTAAGCTAATATATTTTTCCAGAGGACAGGTTGATAATCAGATTTGCCATTGGCTTGAAAGCTCTTTTAGCTCTCACGTGTATGTAAACCACTGGCACAAATAACAAGTCCAGCTGGTTAAGAATTTAGCTCCAAAAGTCAGCGCAGACTGATCTCAATGATTTTTCTCTCAATGTTAAGTGGCCCTGACTTGAAGTAATAAGGTCTACTTCGTCTACATCTATTTTAAGAACTAAACCAGAATCTTAGATTTGTACTTTTACATGCAAGAGTGGCACAGTCTTGTCTACATCTTATGGCGCTAGAGCAATGGAAGCGTCAGGTAGGTGATGGATCCATTGCACATTGTGGGTGTTCTCTGTCGTCAGACTGTGCATTCGGATAAGACTGTAGTTCCAGGAGCTGTCATATAGGATCAAAAGAGGCTAGGTGGGCATGATGCAGAGCAAATCCTCTCAACGTGGCTACTTTGTATCACAAAGGAGTGATATCACTGAAACAGTGTACAGGGTATATTACCCCCCATTCCACTGCATGAGGCTACAGTGCAGTTAGATATTCAGTAGTTTCCCCAATCTGGACCAGGACTCTTCTAAGGGGATGGAGAATTGTATAAAGAAATTGAATTATATTGAAAGCAAATGGTAGGAGGAGAAGGACTTGAAATCACTCAGAAGTGAAAATAATGTCAGCAATATATGCAATGCATGCATACTTGAAAATAGTTTTTTCTGTAGCTCTATAGTCATCTCTATGAAAAATACATAGCAAGACTCTATATTGTTTTGATTCTGTTAAATTCTGACTAAAAGTAAGAGACATTTGTATAAAAGACGTTCGTATCTGCACATAATATATTGTTCTACTCATAGATTTGGGTGCATGGGCAGCAGTGATGATTGAGGCTTCCCTAAACACATTTACTTGATGGAAAAAGTTATGAATCTAAAATTTTATAAATAAATTATATAATTCTGCCTCTTTATTAAGACAATAGCAACAATGAAGAAGGCTTCATTGGTTAATCTATTACCAAATCAGTTACACTATAGTGGCCAGCAGATTTGTTTTGAAAACTAACGACAGTTAATATGGAACAGGAAATTTTCCAATTACACATTGATAGCTTCCACAAAATTGAAACAGACCAATTGTTAAGATGTGCAACTATTACAGGAAATAACAAATGTGAATAGATTTATTTAACTAGATTACCCTAGACTATCATTTGCCTCGAATAAAAAATGTACTATATCAGTTTTACAGTTTTCATTCTTTGAAATAAATTATTTTTACACTAGACATAAACTCTCATCTCTCTAGTCAAATTATCTCGTTCTGAGTCTCAGCTGGACTTTTATAATAATAATTCTTTATTATTTGTTTTCCAAAATCCCACACATTATCTATAATTTATTTTGTCCTCTTGCATGTGTTTGAAAGCTTCGATTTATTTCTCTAATTCATTTTGCAAATACTCATTCAGTATATACTGTGCACTACGTTGCTTGTGTTCAGTGCAGTCATGTGTTCGAGTTTCTTCTCTCATGGAATTTACCATCTGATGGGAGTAGGAAAGAAATAAACCCATTATGAAAATACATGGAGATTGTGATAATGTTGTAAACAAGAAAAGGATAATGAAAAGGAGTAAATTTAACTGAAATTGACCTAAGTAAAAGTAAAAGGTTATTTCTGAACTGCATACATTTTAAAAGTAAAGGCAGATCTGACTTCACAAGAGACATATTAATGAATATACTATACACTCATGAAAATGACACTCAATAAATGTCGTTACTGACCAGTATAGGAAGCTTTCAGGTGGAAACAAGAAAAAAATCTAACTTAAACGAAGTTCAGCAATAAAGGAGTTACATGATGTGTCTAATTTCAAAATCCAGAGAAGTGGTTTTTTGCATTTTATTTTTGTAACCATAATTTCCTTTCTGTTTCTAAGTAGTTCTCTTATTTCTATCTTAATTTGCATGTGTGTGTTTTTTTAATTCTTCCTGTTGCAGAAAAAAAAAAGTCACTTGTTGCATTGTCTTTTTTTTTTTTTTATTTAAGCGAAGAAAAACACAGAAAAAAAGACATATAAAACAAAGACAACATGCATTGTCTTTTAAAGTTTGGCCCCGCTCAGAATCTGTCTCTCTTTTTCCATGCATCAAACAACACCAATCAGTCAGTCCTCCACACACCTTGTACCAGTAGCTATGGCAACTGGTGGATGACAAACTGTAGAAAAGAAACTGATGAAAAATTCATTGCCTATTGCACTCCCAGATCTATAATGAAGGGCAAAAAAGATCTATAGATCCTAAAATATAATGCAAAATTGTTATCTGGGATTTCTATGCTCATTAATTTGCAATCTGTGTCATGTTCTTATGTTAAAAAAATTATGTTCTGTAGCTATTAAATAAGTGGCTTTTTTTGATCAGAAAGTAAATAAGACATCACATGTCCAGATGTCATCATTAAATGGATCCGATAATTTTCTTTTCTAACGGGTTCTACTATTTCTTTTATTCTTTTAAGTGTGTGATAACTACATTAGAAAGTTACTGTTTGCTACTTTTCTTCCAGAAATCATGTATTATTCGATAATTCACTAATTCCGTTTCAGAGAGGAAAAAGTTCCTCTTTATCACCAATTTGCTCAACATTAACATTTCTGACTTAAAACAAGATATAAAAAGATAAAAATAATAAAGTCAAAATGTATTACTTAAAAATGAGCTCACACCAAAAAGCCATCTTAAAAATCCATGTTTTTTCTTACTTTTACCTCCAAATTTAAAAGAATTGTACATTTAATAACAGCGAACTTCACATTTGGTACATAAATGTAATTTTAATTTAGCTCCTAATGATGCTTCAATAGAAATGCCTGTTATTAACCATGTCAGCCTGATAGCTTTCTGACTACAGTTTTCAATTAGACATAATCTGTTCTATTCATACAAAAGAGAGTGAAAAAATGAGAATTTAGTTAGCAAATCATGAACTTGAACAGGCATTTATAGTAATAATGCATTTTCCAAAAATTTTCCTTGTATGGAAGAGATTTTCTATATCTCAATAAATGTAGTCAACTTGATTAAAGGTATATGTCTGTACATATCATCTTTCACAGAGCTTTAAGTATAATGCTTTATATCTGCTGGGTTTTTATTCACAGTGCTTAATAGCTACACTGAACAGCCTGTCTTCTTTCATGCTTATGATATTTTAAAGGCTTCCAAAATCAAAGAATATTGTTGAAAACCATGTTTAGATATACTCTCTCTTGGCAAAAAATGTTGAACGTCTGAGATCATCCATAATAATAAAGTGAGAAACTCACCTCTTTCTCCTTACTTAAAGAGATCTTAGATTTTGTTTTTAATCTACTGAGGTAGAAATGGGAGGAATATTGTCCTTCTGTATGCTCTGACAAAGCAAAATTTATTCAGGTTTCCTACTTTATTGGATTCTAAATGATATTTTCTTGTATCCTTCTTCCAATAAAGGAAGAATTACTGTAAATTTCTAATAAGACAAAATTTTATATAATATCAAGTTATGGAAATTGTTATTGTTATTATCATTATTATTTTACCTAGGTTTAGAAGCAGTTTTGCTTGGACTTTGAGTTTCAGAACAAGCAACAGAAAAGCAATTATTCTTAGTTTTTCTTGTGGAAATGTGCTGTTTTCTTTCCCCAGTTGTGAAATGTTATCCTATAAACTTAATTCAAAGTATTTGTGCAAAGACACTTGGATTTGTAATTTCAACTCCTGAGATTAAGAAGCAATCTTAATGTTCCTGGCTTTCTGTTGGGTGTAAGCAGATTTGTTGTTTTGATCTCCTTTATAAATTGTTTTAATGATAACCCTATGTATCATGTTTAAAATTTATGATTCCATTAATTCAATAAAGTAATGTATATTTTTTATTTTATACGTGATACTCAGTTATCAACCCACCATGAATGTAAATAGTGTATTCATGTTGGAGCCTCCTTTCTTTCAAAAAATGAAAGTGAAATTTATTTTTATTGTTAAATGAATGCATACATATTAATGGTGTTCGGTGACCTGTTTTGATACCTATGTATATTGTGTTATGTTTAAATCAGGCTAAACATAGGCACCTCCTCAAATACATTATTTCTTTTTCACAAAACATGCACGGTCCTTTCCTCTAGGTTTTTGAAATAAATGGTGCATCATATTGTCTATATTTGCCCTGCTTTGGACTGGCACACCACGGTCGCTAGCTCCTATGTCAGTGTCACTAACTTCTCATCGATCAACCTTCCTCCATCCTCCTTCTCTTCACTCTCTCCAGCCTCTGCTCCCTGGGATTCTACACTCACATGGTGAGATTTCAACCACACAAATACATTTACTTAATATTAGAAGTTTTTTTTCTCTTGTGAAGGCAAGATCACAGACTTTGGGTAAATCAACTCTTGTTTCTTAGATTTTAAATTCTAGATCCTGACTCTGATTTTAAAAACAAATATTCTTACTGATTTTTTTTTATTTTTTGCTATGGTGGCAAGTCATCAAGTATGTATAGGTAAATAATTTGTTTAGTAATTTATAGGTACCTGGATGCTGCCTTTGAAATCTCTCTCTCAATATACCACCGCCATGAATAAAAAGTGTAAATAGTTGATACTTCAGTAACAAACATTGAATTTTAAGTGTAACACTTCTGCCGTGGTAGCTCCTGTCAATAAGAGCATGACATTTTATTGTGTGCCACACATACACACAGAGTGAAGTACGCACTCTAAAACCTGCTGTGATATGTGTATAGGAATATTTTTATCATGATTTAAAAATAATTTCTTATTCTTTAGTAATACATTGGGATTCAGAGTGTCAAAAGTAACACTGAAATACTAGGAGTTACTTTTACACAAAATTCCTGAGTAAACACTTCTTTATTTGATGAACACTTCAGCTCTCACTGAGAACCAGGAAATAATGCAATTACAGGATTAAGCAACAGCTCACAGGAAAAACACACAACGTGAGTGACCTCAATGCCCCAACTAAAGACACAGATTGGCAGAACAAACCAAGAAACAAAACCCAACAATGTACATTGCATTAGAAACACACTGAATTTGAAAAGATGCAGATTAAAAATCAAAGGAAGGGAAGCAATATTCTGCGTAATGGGTACCTAGAAAAAAGCGGGAGGTGTTGTTCTAATTGCAGACAAAAATAAATTTCAATCTAAGACTGATCAGAAGATTCAAATTAAAATGAGAAAGTTTTAGTTACCTTCAAAGATTTTCGTGGCCCTGGAGCACTGCCCTGGAACTGGGGCAGAGAACATTGTAACCATTCTATCTGATACAGTGTGAGTCATTTTGATATGAGCATCATGGGTGACTGTTAAAATAAATTACATAATGATAATTAATCAAATCATGTTTACCTTGCTTATTTTACAATTTCAAGTATAATCTAGGTATTACATGGCATATGTTTAGTGACAAATTAAATATAATTTAATATGAATAAAACATTAATTCATTTAATGAAGTAAATTATCATAATACATTAAATGAAAATTGAATAAAATAAATCAATCTAATTATTAAGTATGAAATCCTCATCAAATATATAGATACGAATATAAATATATGTATTAATACAAATGTATTTTATGGAACCCCAAAATTATTTAGACTGTCTTAGTCTGTTTAATCATTTATAAGTAAGGAATCTAACACTGCCTACATCACAAGCTTCTCTGAGAATTTCATAAAACAGCATGTCAGGATTGTAACACAGTACCAGACACAACATATTTTCTAAATGAGCAGTAACTGTTATAATGAATGTTATTTGTAATTTAAACATGTTCTACTTTAAAGTATAGCCACTTAATCTTGTTCATATTTCTTATCCATAGATGGTTCCTCATCTGAAGTGATTATCTCCTATTCCCTTTCAGCTTTTATGAAAAATATGTTTTAGAAATCTATAACATGCTTTTCTCTCCCTTTTTTTTTTCTTTTCATTACAGAGAATTGAACTCAGGGCCTTAGCACTTTCCAGGCAGGCACTGTACCACAGAGTTGTATCCCTAGTCCTATAACATGTTTCTGAATAAACATGTATAAATATTCTAATGAATTTTTTGAGCTTTATTAATAAAAAACTAAATTATATTTTCCCAAGGAACTATTTATTATATCACAATATGTAAGCATTAGACATACCTGGATTAAAACAGAAGCTCTGATATTTAAAGGTTTTCTACCCAATTTATTAGAATCTAAAGGTTAAAAATCAAGGGAAATTTTCGTCTGTTATTCACAATACATGACTCCATACTGCCTCACTGATCAAAAGAATTCTGAAGCTGTACAACATATTAGTAAAAGAAATGCACACTGACTCCAGGGAAACCTAGGTGTGAATTCCACCTCTCCCCTTCTGCTGTCAAATCAGATTCTTTAAGATTATGATAATTAATCTCAAATAGTTATGAGGACTGAATGAATGATACAGATACCTCCAAATTTTTAAATCCTAAAATGTTGACCACTGTACTGAGACTGGTGAGATGTGACCTCTGTTCCCAAGCTGAGACTTCCTGAAGTCCGGGTACTCATCATGGAAATGAGCACCGTGCCCAGCATGGTACACACAGTGCTGACAAGGTACTTCACTGGCCCTGTGATCAGGGAGGGTACTTCCCAGAGGAATAGCTGAAGCTGAAGAAAAAACACTGCATATTAATCAAAACAAAAAAAAAAAAAGAAAGAAAGAAAGAAAAAAAAAAGAAAAAAAAGAAAAGAAAAAGAAAAAGGAACAAAACATGCTCTTTCCCTTATTTAAACTCCATTCATGAAACACATCAAAATTTAAGTCTATGAGCACCGGTAAAATTCAGTATGAAATTTGTCTCCAGCAACATTGCTTGGCTACGTAGAGATTAACTCTATTGGTCATTTTAGAACTTGTTACCTGAAGACATTTTGTAACCAAATCACAACTGGACATGCAATTAGAATAATTCATTTTGAGAAAATTTGTGCAGACATATCTGTCTCCATTTTTAAAAAAGTTACTTAATTTAAGAAGTAGCTGTTTGATACGTGTAAAGAAGAGTTATATACAATTTAGGTTTACATAGTGGTACACACAAACTAGACAAGACTCACCATATAATGGAGATAACTTTCATGATAATTGAAACTAGAAGTCATTAACAAGTATAACTGAATTTCTTTACAATAAATTTAATGCCTATTCATTAATTTTCTACAATTTTTATTCTTATTTTGAAATCTATGCTTACTCATTCTATTTACCAGTATCTATAATGACTATAGATTTGGATAGAAGAATGAATATATAGAGGACAGAAGAATGAATGAGAAAAAATCAATATAAATATTGAATTTGTCTCAATTTATAATGTGACTACTAAGCAATTTCATTTTATATTTGAATATATGGTTATTACCAAAGTCAAAGTTAGTTATTTCTATCATTGTTGGGTAAGTATATCCAACTGTTACTGAATGCTGAGTATAAACAAAAAATATTTTTAAGGAAAAGTAAGAAACCTATTCAATATAGCAATTGAAAAATGTGTATAAAATTTTTAAAAAGCAAAATAAAAATAAAGACCAGTTTTATAAAAATTTCCTGAAATTCAATCATTATTAATATTAAACTATATTTTGTAGCTTGTTACATTTATTTTCTATTCTGCTGATCACATTTAGTAGTTTAGTACCATGTAAATATTCCTCTTGAATAGATAATTATAGAAAATTGTAACAAATATTCAAATATAATTTCTAAATATATATTAGTGTTTGCTCTATATTTCCTCCTATTGTTTATTGGAAAATAATTATTTTTGGCTTGTCTACAAGTTATTATTTTAAGAAATATTTGAGACTAAATGTTAAAGTTTTGAAATGAAATTAAAGTTTTGAGTATTACTTTAAAAAAATTCCAGTATTCTTTCAAAGAGTTACTATAATTCCAACAGTTTAGACAATCGATGCCAGTTATACAAAAATAATGTGCCAAATTCTCTAATTAAGTGTACTAATGTCTGAGAAATCTATAGTGAAAACTGATTATTCAAATCCCTCCACCTTTCTCGTAATCTGCTACCCTTATTCAGTTTTCATGCCACTTGGAAACTGAACTTTGACTTACTGTCCTTTGTTGTTGCTATTTTTCTTGTGTCACGCAAAGGGAAAGATTTTAATTGCATGACATCTGGGTGCAACTCTATAGCAACAGACCCAACAGGTACTATATTGGTCTAATTTCCCCAAATATTCATGTTAACCCACTGAATCCTGAGCAGTGACTACTGTGCATCTTGCATCTGGGACACATCTCAGTTCGTGGGTAAGAATGAGGATGTCTGAGTTATTTTTATCTCATAGCTGAGGAAAAAAAAAGCCCGATCCCCAAAGTTAAAGTTGGATAAGTTTATTTAGCTCACAGTTTGTAGAGGTTTCAGTTCATCACTGGCTGGCTCCAAGGCAGGGTGGCATGGCAGACAGCCATTGCAGAGGAGAAACAGTTTGCTGTGGGCAAAATTTAGCAAAGCAAGCAAGAGATGACCACAGCTCTTTTTTCCTCTTATGTTTTATCCAGGCTCCTTAGGATGAATAGCACTCACATCCTTAATCTTAGTTCCCTTGACCCTAGCATTGCAGCATGAATCAATCTCAGAATCGCACTTGAAATCCAGCCACCTCTGAAAAAGCCCCACCTATGAATTGCATGAGGGTTTAGGGACATTTAGATACAAGCCATAACGGAGGACATGGCCAATAAGTATGAATCTTTATTGAACCAGTACTCAGACATTCATACATTCAAAGTACTGTATGAACCGTCAGTGGCAAATGCACCTGGAACAGCAGTTAAACTGAAGCTTAAGGTTAAATCAAAATAGATGGAGAGAGTGTAAAACTGTTGATGGAGTCATTAACTGACTAAATACAAAGGAAATATACAGTAATTTGAAAATACTTGCTTTAAAACTAGGTGTCAGAGTCACAATTACAATGAGTCACCTTGCTCTCAAGGAGATTTCATACCAGTGAAATGATAGATAGAAACACAAATTCTTTAGACAGTTTGTTAGGCACAATAATAAAATAGAAAAACAAGATGAAGATGAGAAGATGGTTGGATCCAAAGATAACTTTTTCTTTGCATATTTTATCCTACTTTGCTGTTACATAATTAGAATCCTGAATGAATATATGGAATATTAAATGAATTTAAATGGACGGTTTAAAGGTATTTCTTCCACAATAATCTCTCATTGAGTACTTTTTAGAAAGGGAGTAAAGTCAGACTCCTTTTATTCAATCTTCTAGGTGTTTCTGTTACAATTTCCTTGAACCAGTAATTTACAAATTGAAGTATTTGTCTTATCTAGTGGATAGAAATAGAACACACTTTCCTACAGATCTAGTATTCTACTCATTTTATGTATCTGATAGGACTTCTATAATAAATTCCTAAATAAGTTCAGTTTTATTCATCAATCAATCCAGGTACTTCTCTAGGAAAAAAAAAGTTGGAGTGAAATTCAGGATAGGTTTTAGTGTGGAGGAACTTCCTGGGTTGCAGCCATCAGGACCGACCAAGTCTTTCCAAGACATGTCCAGGTCGGGGGAAACAGCCTCGTGAGAAAATACCTGGAATATATTTTTGCTTAAGAACCTGTGGTCCCAAACACCCAGACAAACTATGGTCTTTAGAATAATATAGGCACATTTGCACTTTCAATCAAATACAGTGCACAAAGGAGTTTGTACTGCACATAGCTCTGCCAGATTGGTCTGCAGGACAGCAATGTCTCTGTTTCTTTATCTGTGTTCCTTTCCATCTTCTTATTGTCCCTATGGTGTTTTTTGGAGAACAGGTTTTTTTTTGTTGTTGTTGTTCTTTTTGTAGAGACTGAAAAAGGATGAAACTTTGCCAATGTCTAAGCCTGTGGCTATTCAACAGTGTGTGACTGTAGACTCAGCCTCGTCTCCAGGCATTAGAAAACTGTGGGGAAGAGAATTCATGAGTCAAAATTTGCTGGAGGAAAGATTATGAAACAACATACAAAGTAAAACTTTCCTTCCTGATCCCTGAAGCACCACGTATGGGGGAGTCTCTGTTGGATTTAATCTGCCCCTGAACCAATGTATAATTATTTTCCATCCTCAGAGTGTTCACATTCGAGCCAGAACAAGATAACTTTGATTCTCCTTTTCTCTTTCTAGGGACTTTTGTTCTTTAGTTTGTTTCTGTCTCCCTTCTCTCTCTCTCTCTCTCTCTCTCTCTCTCTCTCTCTCTCTCTCTCTCTCTCTCTCTCTCTCTCTCTCTCTCTCTCTCTCTCTCTCTCTCTCTCTCTCTCTCTCTCTCTCTCTCTCTCTCTCTCTCTCTCTCTCTCTCTCTCTCTCTCTCTCTCTCTTTCTCTCTGTCTCTCTCCTTAAAGGAAGCTTGTCTTTTCCTCTGAAATGTTTTCAATTTTATTGCCATGCAACTAACTTACTTCTATGTATGGATTCTAAAATAAAACTGTATATTTAATGGTTCTCTATAGTATAGTTCCCTCTTAGCCACAGTATCACATTCCATGGTTTCAGTTGTGATTGGAAAATACAAAATGGAAAATTGCAGAAAGACAACTCATAGATTTAAAATTGAGTATTATTCTGACTAGCATGATGGAAACACTCACCGACCTGCCCAATTCCTCTGGGGATGTGAATCATCACTTTGTCCCACCTTTTCTTTTTGTATATGCTACCTGTACATTATTTACTTAGTAGACATCTCATTTATCAGATAACTGGCTGTGATACCATAGTGCTTGTGATATCAAGTGCTGTGATAGCAAGCACGCTTACATAGTAAACCATGTCACGATGTCAATATAATCCACCTCACTGCATCTATGACAATGGCATTGATCATAAGGAGAAAGGTGAATATTTTGCAATAAGCTGTTTTGAGAGAAAAGGAGACCATATACACATACATTTGATCAGCATATATCATTATAGCTGTTCTGTTTTAGTGGTAGTTATTGTCTTACGGTGCTTTGTTTATAAATTACACTCTTTCCTAGTTATGTATGTATTGCAAGGCATTATATACAGAGGTCAGTGTAATCTGTAGTTTCAGGCATTTGATCGTATCTTGGAATGTATTCCCCATTGACAAGATGAGATGGGAAACTGCTGTATTCTACAATTAATTTCAAAACAGTGAAACAATAAAGGCTTGATATGTATTATCAAGTCATAAAATATCTATTTTTACATTTTTGTGGGGAATGGCAAAATGTAAGAAAGGCTATTTCATATTAAAACAGTATTCTAGTAAGCATTTAAGGTTTCAATGAGTTCAAAATATGAATGTATGGTAAATTTTAAGGAAAATGATATTCATGAATGAACTTTTGAAATAACTGTACCTTTGATGTTTATGTTCGGAATAAATAAATGGTAAATTATGCTTTACAATAATATTTGAAAGGATAATATTTGATACTACCTATAAAATAAGTATTCTTCCTCAGTGCATGTAAGAATGGACCTAAAGACTTTAATTGAAATAGCATATTAATAAATACTTTTTTGAAAAATATTCTTAAAAAATATACCAATATTATGTGATTTTCCTAATCCAGAGCAATTTACATTGTATAACACTTGGTTAATTTTAGTCCATCAGAGAGATCAAGTTAGCAAATTTGTGACTAAATGTAAACTCTCATGACACAACTGGAAAGTGATCTCTATCCTTTTTGTCATTAGTTTGTGAACAATAACCTATTTGTTCTTATTTATAAGCAGATTTAGGCAAACAATTAACCTTGAGATAAAAGTAAAGAATAAATATACATTTAGATTACGTTGTTTATTAACTAAAATATAAATGTTTTCTCTCCTTTATTTTTGTCTTTCTGAAGTAAAGATCATTTCTTACTCAGAGTTTCCACCCTCAGGAATAATCATGTTCATAAACATCTTCACTGTTATTATGACACTTAGAATTTATAGGCTGTAATTCTTAATAAGGAAAATTCCACATATCTGAATTATGTGTATCCAAGCACATTAGGCAAAATACTACTAAAAATGATGATCCAAATATAAGGAATAGGTGGTTCAGCTTGCCTCTCCATTATTTCCTACAGTGTCCACATTACAAACAGGTGGTATAACTTGATTTTTCCAGATTATCCTTGTTTACTGAATGAATGAAATAAATGTTTAAATTTTCCTCTTTATTCACATAGAAGAGAATAACTAAATGTAACATTCACAATTAGACTGTCATTGTTGAATTTTAAAGTTGGCAATTTGTAAGACTAACATCAGTTGTTGTACCTGTGTGTGCGTATGCATTTGCATATGCATTTACATATTTTAATTCAGGGAATTTACTGTGACTGTTCACCTGTGTTGCCAGTGTTTAAATATCTGCACAGATGGATCATCAGGCTGACTGCAGATGGTTTATTTGAATTGCATGTTTGGATCATTAGTGTGGTGTATAAACTTTAAGTCCATAATTCTTCTATAGAATGTTTGAATATTTATATGGATAAATTTAGTTCTTTCCTCAAACTACCACATTTTGATGATCATTTTAATATTACTGCACTCACAGATCAATAAATAATCATTCTTTATGTATTCTACATATGTAATTATGCAGATGGGAATACAGTATTTAACTTATTTAAATATTAAGACATCAAGTTTACATGAGAGTTAGAAATTCTTTAGGAAAAAGGTTTGTTTTTAAATTTAGGCTGTAGAGGTGAAGTCAATATTGATATTATTCTTCTTCCAAAGTAATTTTGTTAAGCTTTACCAACATAATTAAATCTTCCTATATCTCTAATAATACATTGAATTTATTTAAAATTTATAACTCACAAGGACCACATTTAATTTTCCCTTAAGACATCCTTTTGGAAAAGTAATTTAGGAAAATATCTACATTTATATCTTTGCATAAATGGTGCTAACATGGTTTATTGCCAACCTGTTCAAGCAGTATAAGGCATTTTAAAATTAATATAATTTTCTCAGATTGCACATTGAGCCGTTCTATGCAATAAAGGCATGTTAATGCTTTATTATAAATATTTATTATTCATTACCATAAAATACTATATCATGGGGAAGCTAAAATGCTTTAAAATAGTTGAAAAAAGCTAATGCATATCCATTACAGAATATGAAGTTATTAAAGTAATATATATTTGGAAGAGAGAATAGAGTGAACAAAACATATGCAAGGGGTCTTTAATCCTTTCTTTGTAAGAGTCAGCTATACAAGCAAACAGTCAGGTCACTGGTTTGTATCTTGATTTATGAAAGTGCTGACTATTGGAAAATATCAGTTTTATAATCATTATGCTTTATATCTAGATGTCTCCCCAAAGCCTCATGGAATCGTGGAAGCAGGCTTCTAGATGTTGTGACTGATTGATGGTCCAATGCTGGGATTATGGGTGTGAGTGCTACACCCATCTTAGGGTGGGGAGTGTACATACAATATAAGGGACAGAAAGAGTCTTCTCTCACACTGTTCCCTTTTTGCTCTTGCTGCTTTAGGTATCTGTCATCCCATGAACTGTTACCCCTTTGCCATGCTACCCTGCCTTGGAGCCAGCTGATTATGGACTGAAACCTCCCAAAACTGTGTGCTAAATAAACCCTTCCTTCCCTAATTTTGGGCATCGGGTGTTTTGTCTCAGCAATAAGACTGATTATTTCTTAAGATACATTGTGTCTCAAAGAATGGTTGACACAGAAAAAGGATGTTCTCACTTCTCTCCACTAACCAAGAAGATAATTGTGAGCCAGTATCACAGAATAGTTACGTGTACAATTTTTAGATGCATATGAATTAGGTTGTAATTTGTGCTTTGCTAGTTACTGTGATTAACCAGGAAAACCTTTCTTCTGTTATCTGATTTTAAGCTCAAAAGTTTTAAGTCTGAACTAATAAGAACCTAATTAAAAGTACATATTTTTTACTGCCAATTTTGCTGACAAATAACACATGTTGTAGTATTATTTCTATACTTTAGCCTGACATATTCATGCCATTTAAAGTCAGATGGCAGAATAAACAATATGTACTCAGAATAAGAATGAATTTCTGACATGGTACCTTGCATGTTACCTTTGTAAAGATGATTTTTAAAACTTTCTATTGGAAAAGACTGCAAACCAACTCAGGGCAAAGGGAAAGATAACATTCAAATGAAATATGTAATTTTATTACCCTATGTGATCCAAAGTATGGTGTAAGCATTCCAGTAATCCCAGAACGCCTGAGAAAGCACAGAGTTGACTAATATTAACTGTGTGGCACCTCAGGAACTCAAGTTATGCCTATGTCAGCTCTTAATTAGTGCAGTTTCACACTGAGAAGGAGATTTAAAAACAATAGGACCTCATTAGTGGACATTCATAGTACAATATTTTGCCAACCTATCAAATGTCTGTTTATGAGCCATCCACAGGATCCCTCTAAAAAAGAAAGCAGTTTCCTAGTTCCATTAGTAGTCTGTGAAGTCAAACTTTGAGCACAAAGATGAGGTTATAAAAGGAAGAGGAGGGAAGCACACACACACACACACACCCCTATCTATTGATGGGTATGTGATTGTTGACAAGCCTGGCAATGTAGTGCATACCGAGTCAATGTCAAGACATTTGAGAATCTTTCCCTGGAATTACAAATTTGGAGAATTCCAACCATCTTGTTTAAAAAGGTAAGTATATTAATATGGCCATATCTTTGATTTGGAATGACTTTGGATCTTTTTCCAAGGGATATTTTAATCTCAATGTCTTGAAAATTAAAGATGAAGTATCTGAAAGCGATCCCTCTAGAAGTAATGCAATGCCTGATAGCTGAAGTCACTTATCATTTTATAAGTATATGCATTCATTTTGTAAATCGCCATCTTCAACGCTGCTGATATAGGAAAAGGAAAGTGTTTGACTGCAGTGGGGTCTGCAGATGTGTTTGTAGTAAGAGCTGAGCAGATCACTGCATATGCAGGTGCTGCTAATTGTGAACTCAGGTATCATTCCTCTACTCATCGGAGAAATGGTATAGAAATATGCTGTGGCAACAGTGAATGTGAAAATACTGTAACGCTTTTCCTGGATAAAAATGGAAACTCTTAGTGAGCTACTATGGTAAATATTCCCTGTGGAGTATATACTGTTTTACATCAGAGAATGACATTTCCTTTCTATGTTGTGACTCTTACTAGGGAAATTAGTTGTAACTCCTATAATTTGTAGCATCTGTAGGGATTTCTTAATCATATGGATAGCTGTACAAAAATGGAGCTCTTTACTAAAAAGAAAATTAGTACAAGAAAAGCTAGCATTAATATTAAGCTAAATATCTAGTAAGTTTTAGGCTAAATATTTTAGTATTAGAATTTTGTGATATATATTATTACTGTTAGACAACTTCTGAGTTCACTGCAACAGAAACAAAAGTATGTCATTTATATTTTCTGAACTGAAAATCTGGGTACTTAATAATAAAACCAAAGATAGAGATAGAGATAGAGATGATAGAGATAGAGATAGAGGTAGAAGTAGGATAGTGAGATCTAAAAGTAAATTTAAATAATATCAAATGTCTAAAAATTGACCCTAATTTTATTTGCATATGTAGGGAAACACTGAGTATTAATATTTATAATTAATAATTTAATAGTTCATTGCCTAATATGCCAGAAAACTTTTTTGTTTAATTTTCTGCTTTTCTCTAAACTTTCTCTTTTTGTAAATGCTGTATTTAGTTATTAGCTAATTCCTTATGAATATGGTCCTTAAATCCTATATTCTTCCTAGATTTGGAAATTAGAGCTTCTAAATTTTTTCTAAGCACACACAAGTACACAAAACTCAGAAGTGAGCAATATAACAATTGCTAAAGACAGTTTTAGGCAAATGGGTAGAGTACATTCTATGCTCATCAGCTAACTAATTAAAAGTTCATGGCGCATGAAAATCTTTTGAAGTCCTTTGTCAACCCATTAGCAACCAATGTTTGTGATTGTAGTAGTTGCTGTCATTTGTAGCTGTAGGGTCTTTCCTTAAGAGAGTTCTGTGCAAACCAGTTAGGATATCTTATCTGTGCCAGGTAAAGAGCCTCAGCTAACTTTGACCTGTCCTCCCTGCTCACTTTTGTTTTCAGACTTACAATCGAAACAAGATTTTTAGTTAGTGAACATATCTTCTTTCAAAAGCTGTGTAACAAAAATTTTTGCTACCCTTTCATTTTCTTTAGAAATCTCCATTCCTCTCCATTTGACTTTCCTAGGACTGTATTAAGAATATATCCTGTTTATTAAGTTCATGGTAGCTTTATAAAGTGATGTAGACTCTGTAAACCAGCGTAGATATCAGAGGAAAACTGCAATGTGACATATAAGAATAATCAGGGTAGAAGAAAATTTATGAATTAAATTGGTTCTAGTGAGAACTGAATGATAAAGAACTATTTACTGAATTATCAGTTTCACAGGGGAAGAGAAAGAAGAAAAATTCAGTTGAGTGTAGCTGAGCCAGTCGCTGATACTGATTTTCCAAAAGTACTTTGATAGGAAAAGGAATGAGAACCTTTAGTTGAGGTCATACACTCCAGTTGAAAAGGGAAACAAAGAAAAACTTGTGAAAAGGAAAACAACAGAATTTATGCATGAGGGGAAATTCCCTTACTATACAGAAGATAAGCAATGAAAAAATAATGTTGAAATAACTGAGATTTTTGAGATGCAACATAGGGTTCCTGATTAAATTCTTTAGAACCATTTTTATCTAGAGAGGAAGGTAATTTTAATAGTATTGTATCTGGTTATTAATAGCATAGAAACTAGACTGAGAATACCAGGACTAACATATTTTTATTTCTGGATGAGTCATCCTTAATGTTGATGGACAAAATTCTTAACATGCTGCACATAAAGTAGAAAAGGACTATTTGGCACACAGTTTCAAAGGTTGGATACAAGGCAGGAACATCATGGCAGAAGAGTAATATAGAGTAAAGCAGCTCACTTTTTGCTAGTCACAAAGCAAACAACAGGGTAACAGTCCCAGAGAAAATGATACCCTCCAAAGCATGTCTCTGGTGGCCCATCTTCAATGTCTCTCCCCAACAGCACATTAAGCTGAGTCAGTGGATTAAGCTGCTGATGCTCCAACAGCTCCAGTCTTGCCTTCTGAGGGACTGCTTGTTAGGCTTTCCAGGATTTCCTCTGAAACCTGGGAGGAAGCTTCCCTGAGCTCAAAACTCTTGCAGTTTGCATTCTGGTAAAATCAATCTCATGTGGACAAGCTCGGATTATGGCTGTGACACCCATGAATGACTAGGTGGATCAGTACAGGGAAATGACTCCTGAGGAACCAATGCCCTGGGAGACTTTTCAGTAGAAGGTATCCCAGGAACTCTCTTGTCAAAGGAAAGGTTTATGCTTTTGTACACTTCAACTGTCAATGAGTAGGGTCATCCTGATTCCTGACATACTCTTGGGACATTTTTCTTATTGTTCCAATTCGAGTACTTGGTTTCTTTTTTATTGTCACTAATCTCTTAGGTATTCATACCTGTATCCAACTTTGCACATTTTTTTTCAGGGGCTTGGGTGGTGGTGTTTACAAGTTTAGTGATATCCAATACTTTTTCTCTGCTTTTAGCTCATGATTTTCTATATATATTTGGCTAAAGCAGATAGGAGTATCCGTGCTGCAGCCTGAACATTGTGATGCAGTGAATATTTCTGCCCCAGATCAATTATTCCATAACCTTTGAACTCAGTCTTTTGCAAAATGGGAAAAATGTTGTTTTTTCCAGAGTGTTACGTGTATGGTATCTAGTTCAGTTCCGTTAGTCTCATTTCCAGGTAAAACTTCAGGGGCCTTTACTGTTTACATTCTTACCTACATTCTGTTCTTCTGAACTTTGGCTAGAATGACCCATCAGAATGTGCTTACAACATTCTAGGGCTTCTCACTAACACCTTCCCACAGACCAGTCAGAAATCTTCTGAACTGTATGGTTAGTTATAACCCTAACAGTGATTCTATTCCTTTTACCAAAAGGAACAGATAGAAGATAGATAGATAAATAGATAGATAGACAGAGATATAGGCTAAAAAGTTTGCAAGGTGATTTACTGAATAGGCTTATAGAATAAGAAGCAGAAGCCAGGATAGTCTAGAATGGCTATGTTCTGGCAAGCAAAAGGATCCAGTGCCATCTCAGTCCAAGAAGATGAAAAGTTCAGAATAAAAGTGATCAGTGATACAATGTGTCATTATAAAACTGGAGACCTGAAAGCTCTCTGGATAGTTATTAGTTGAGTCCCTGTTGAAAGGATGAAGAAACTGAAGTCTAATATTCACAGGTAATTTAGGCTGGTAACAATTTACTCACTCGATAAGAATGAAATTCACTTCCTTCTTCTTACCCTGATGCCAGCCACAGTGAGAATGTATCTGACCCCTTAGTTTGTAACCTTACAAGCCAATCATCTCTGGAAATGTTCCACAAACTCACCCAAAGGTATGTTTATTAATCATCTAGATGTTTCTTAATCCAGTTAAACTGACAATCATGATTGCCTTAATGGTTGTGATGCACCAACTGTGTGCTAATAACTTGGCATAGATGATAACTATTTTCTTGCTTACTTTCCTCATCTAAAAAGTATATACAAAAATAGTTGGCTTTTAAGGTCAAGTAAAACCAAGTATGTAATTTGTTCAGAGCATAGCAAGTTGTGTACTGAATTTTGTCCCTTACCCCAAATTCATATGTTGATCTCCTAACCCACAGTACCTCAGTTTTGATAGCATTTGGAGATGGATACTTTAATGAGATCATTGTATTGGGCTCTATTCCAATGTGTCTAATGTTTTTATGAAAAAAGAAAATTTGGACACAGGTTCAAAGAAAAACAACCATATGGATCATCCATAACCCAAATGTGATGATACACTGAGATATATTTCTGAGAGATTTAAAAAATTATCCATGGAGATGGGTTGTGAGAGATAATGTTTATTAAACTATCAACAGGAAAATATAAAGCTGATACTCACTAACAGTGAAAGATGCAGTCCTTTGGGGGTGGGATGGATGAGAAATTGCCACAGAGAGCTTAAAGTGTTCAACAGCAGCTGGCTGGACCATAGCACTGCATGGTGCTCTGAAGTGTGCCCAGTTAATGTGGACACAGTACTTATAAATTAAACTACTCAGCAGTGACATTTTTAGCTTGATCAGTACCATTGTATGACCAGAATTTAAAGAAACAGCTGGTTTAGCATATGAGTAAGAAGGCAATTTCTACAGATAACACTAGTTAGCATAGTTTCCAGAATTCCTCAAATAATACTGGTCCAGACATTCCAGTCCTATGCACGTAATGTCCCTTTGACTTAGCAAGAGTCTCGGGAACACAAAAGGAGCATTTTAGGGACATGGTACTGAAAGCCATAGTTCTTCTTGGGGACTATTGATCTTGTGAGGAGACAGGAGAAAGTTGAGCTTTTACAAGTGAAGGAGTGAAGCCTTGGAAGACACTAACCATGTTGATACCCTCAGCTTGGGTTTGCAGCCTCTAAGAATTATGAAAACATTTTCTGTTGTTCATGTTACTCACTCTATGACCCTTGGTTATGATAGCTCTAGGAGACTAAGACAACACCTGATCCAGTAAACACAAATGACTGTTACCTGTCAGGAGAAGTGACTGGAATCAGGAAAATTGGATTCTCAGTAACAAAGGAAACTGTACAGCATAAGTAGACTTCTATCAAAATTGTGTTACACTATTGTACTCCTAATAGACTATCTATAATTGTGAGTTTTGAGTTTCGAGAGAACTTCTAAGAATAATTTTATGCAAATTAATATGACTCACTTCTATTGAAAATCAATGCAAAATTCTGAGAAACTCTACTATCAAAGAAAAGTGTCTTTCATTCATTTTTGGTTTGTTTTGAAAGTGTATAAAACAAGTTACTTTGCTTAATTTAGTGAAGTGTACAACTACAGACTGTCCAAACTGTGACAGCCACCATTTAAAAGGAATTTGCATTTCCTATTATGATAACCTTCCAGTTACGTCAGCCAGCACTGTATTCACTCTTAACACTCACAAGAACTTGAAATCAAAAGTGGAAAAAGTAGTTTATTTGAACTTCTACAAATCATAGCAAATATTTTTAAATTTCTGGTAAGAGGTTATGATCCCCTAGGAGAATGTGATTTGAAATATATTAACCAAAGGAACCTACTGTCGCAGACTATGATGTGGACATCTTAAATGGGGGCTTAATGCAGAGTAGAAATCCCATCCTGAGATGTTCTTCAGGACTTAGACCGCTTTCACTCTCATTCATCATCTGCACTTGTCAAAATTTCCAAAACACATGATAAGTTTTCATGTATGCCTTGGTGGCTTTTCTCATTTTGATCAGATAGGCTATCAAAACTTTTCACATCTCTCTAATAGCACAAAGCAGAATTTCATCATTTGTGTTTTCATGATATGGCATAATAACATGTATTTTATTATTATTAAATCATTCAGGAAACTTTGAGCTGTCCAGTTTTGATTACATGCTCTCCTCAGCATTAGCTGTGTTTTTGAGAAAGCATCAACCTCAGTGCTTTACTTTCATCTCTATTCTCACCATGTGAGGTCCTTTAGGACAAGACATTTATGTCACTGCCCTCAGTCTATACAGGGCCTATTTTTAATCATATTTGGGTAAACTAAGTTTACTTATTGTGGTCTTACTACTCTGAACTTGATAATACTTTATCATAGTCAAGCTATCGCTCATCAAATATGCAATAAAGCAAAATACCCATTTCCATATCAAGTTGAGTAAGATAAGTGATGCTATTAATTTTATATTTAATATTTTACTTTTTAATTTGTTTTGAAAATCATGGTAAATGCACATTACATAAAAATTCTTATTTAATAGCTAATTGTGAGAAAATACTACACTTGAAAGGAAATATTTGTTATTGTTAAATAGCATAATAGAAAGCTTTTGTTAAATACTGGATAAGTTTGCGTAGTTTATGATGGGGGAGTATGTTTGTAGCAGGTAGTGATGTAGACATGACACATTAGAATTGTCTTCTTCCTCTGATTATGGTTATTAGTGGAAATGATTATTGTTCCCTTAATATTCCTTCAGTGTTTCTTTTATATACAAGGTATCAATTAAAAATGTGAGCTGTAGATGTAGCTCAGTGGTAAGGCATTTACCTAGTCTGTGCCAGGGTGTATGGGGTAAAACTTAGGGTATGTGGCAATAATGCTATGTTCCTTGAGTTGTCAAACCCTTATAGTATCACTTTGAAGGTATAAAAATGAAACTGAGGCATATTTTCAGAATGTAAGCATTCATACGATGCCATGTCTCTTAATTTTTTTAAAATTTAAATTCATTTAAAATTAGAATTACAAATAACTCTAAATTCTTATTGCTCTAGTTCTCTTACCATTTATTATTCAATGGTTTAATCCCCCTTTATTTTTTACAGAAACCTTGTCTTTTGTTTCTATTATTTTTTGCCTTAACTCAGATCCTCAGGAATTCAGTCCTAACAACACAATATACCAATGCCGTACTTTATTTTTGGCTGGCTACCAGAATCCCAGTGCATTTCAACATTTGCTATTTTATTCCATAAATTCATGTCAGCACCCTGCAATACTCTCCCCGACTTTTTGATCTGTAACAGCTTCCACGATTGCTGCTTCTCTTATTATGTCAAAGCCCTTTCAGGGTACACAAATGCTCCACACAATGCTTTAGAAAACTAGTTCAGCTTCTCCATTAACTGATTTTTGGACTGAAGATAGCAGAAGATAAAAAAGCTTTTCAAAGTAAATTTGTTCTTTGCTTTGATTCACTATCCAGACAAATGTCCAGACAAAGAAGGAAAAAAAATAGGGTATTTGTGGGTTTATGGTTAACGAATGTGCTTCAAAATCTTGAAATTACTTTTAATTCATCCTATTGTGTAGCAAGCCTTTTCAAGTGTGTGAAAATTAACCCTGAGGTCGGTGGTTTCTTAGGGAAACCTTTTAAAGGTATGATTATCATTTAAATTATCCCTCTTTCCTTCACATTAGTATATCTACCTGTGTACAGATGCATTTAAAACATTTTTTGTAAATAAGTTGTAATTACAAGTGAAGCAATCAATATTGCCTAAAGAAAAAATCATCACAAAATAAGAAAAGACTTTATAGAAAATATTCAGACAAGATAAGTATTCATTAAATTAATACTACGAGATCATTTTCTTCAAATTTATTTGGGA
>RJWM01026972.1:0-27416 GCA_004363535.1 Dasyprocta punctata | reverse complement strand
TTGTATAGGGGACACTATCTAGTGTAATTTTGGGGGAAGTAAATGTGGATGTTAAATGTTGATAGTATAAATACTCTAAGTGAAAGACAAAGATTGCTAGAATGAACTTAAAATGTAAGAATTGAGCTTCCATTTGTTAAAGGAAAAACAGTTTAAAGAGAAAAACATGTTGAAAATAAAAATAGAAAATATATTCTCTACAAATACAAGGAAAAAAGAACTTCAATGGCTATAATAATAAGAGAGTTTAACTGTTTCCTTTTGTTTGCTGTGCTGGGATCTCAGGTCCTCACAGATGCTAGGCAAACATCCTAGCACTGTGCTACATCTCCAGCTCCTAAGTTAGAATTTAAGACAGAGAGTGTTACCAAAGATAATGATATTTTTTAATCTTAAAGGGTTAGTTCATAAGGGAAACTTAGCACTCATAAATGTGTATGAGTCATAGAACAGACCTTCCAAATCAAAGGAAAAAGTAGACAAATCTATAATCACAGGTAGCGACTTTAATACTTTTCTTTCAGTAATATAGAATAAATCAAGTATTAGTAGAGACAGAAACCTGCAATATATCCATCTCCTTGAACTAACTGATGTTTATGGAACAGTATCCCTAATACTCGCAGCTACTCATCATGATAGACCTTATCATTGGTCATTAAAAATCCTTATTAATTAAAAAAAATAAACCTTTTAGAGTATTTTCTGACAACGGCAAAATTAGAAATAAATGAAAGTCATTAGGAAATAAAAATACTTAGAAATTAGACAACACACTTTTAAATAATTATTTTTTTTAAATCACAAGAAAAATTATAAAGTATTTCTGTATGATACAATAACAGAAATAAAGCATAGGAAACTTGGTGCAGCTGCAATGGTGTTTGTAGAGAAATTTACAATTTAAAGTGTTTTTAGTAGAAGAAAAAGAAAGAAGGGCTAGAGACAAGGTCCAGCTTCTGCAAAGGTGCTATGCCTGACAAGAGACAGCCCTGCTCTCTCATTATATTCCTTGCAAACAGCAAGATACTCTCTTGGCTGAGCAGGGGCAACAGAATTTGGGCCTTAGAGGGAGAAACCTGGTAAGGAGATTATTTGTCAGCCAAAATGAAGAGTCCCCTTTTTTCCTTAAGTGCAGCTTTCAAGTCTTTAAACCTCCAAGAAAACAGAAGTCCTGTCTTTAGTAAGTATCAGGTGAATGACCCAGGCAATAGTTTCACCTCCGTCCCTAAGGAGGTTTGTGTCTCTGATAAAAGCAAGCATAAACCTTCTCTGGAAGAAGTCTTTTCATGCTTGGATTTAATGACCCAAAAGCAATTTTGCCAGAACAATGAAGAAAAAAATGACAAAATAATCAAACATAGAATGTGTTGGAGGAAGAGAAGCAAGAGTGGAGGAAGGAAAAACACATATGAGGGTCTAAAAACAAGGCTACCAGTGATGGTGTTTAGTATTATATGAGTCTTTATATTTAAAATAGATTTCTAGGCAGCACATACTGGGGTCTTTCTTTTGAGGCTGCTTTACTTTTTAAATTGAGTCTGACAATCCATGGCTTTTCAATCAGGATGTTTAGGTTATTTACATTAAGTGTGATTATTGAAAACTTACAATTGCTTTTCTAGTTGCCCATGTTTCATTGTTTTCTTTCCCAGCCTCCCATGTGTTGAAAATTTTGAGTACTTCTTTTTAATAGTTTTATTCACAGCTCTGGAGATTGAATTTATGGCACTTACACTGAGCTTACCGCTAGTATAATTTTTACTT
Organism: Dasyprocta punctata; assembly: GCA_004363535.1. NCBI lineage: Eukaryota > Metazoa > Chordata > Mammalia > Rodentia > Dasyproctidae > Dasyprocta > Dasyprocta punctata. The sequence goes on along the minus strand of RJWM01026972.1, from coordinate 25,649 downwards.
TTTTTTTTTTTTTTTTTTGACTTGAGGCAGTGACTTTTAGTCACCGAATCACAAAGTATGGGTTGGAATTTGCAATCCTCCTGCTTCAGCCTCCCAGATTACTGTGATTACAGGCTTGTGCTACTATGCTTGTCTTGAATACCTTCTATGATTCTAATTTGTTGCCTTTTTAAAAGCATTTTAGGCATTTTTTTCATTTTTAGGAATCACTTTGGAATTTATACTGTACAACATTAGTTTATCATGTTTCACTTACAAAAACTCTAAAATAGCAAATTTCCCTTCCTCTTTCTCTTCCTCTCTCTCTGTTTCATCTTCCCCTTTCCCTTTCTCTTTACTTTTGTTCTGTTGTTTGTGCTGTCATATACTTTACTTTTACAAACTTCACACTACATTATTAACTATTTTTCTCTATTAACAGTCAGCCACTTTGAGATTTAAGACATTTTTTAAAATGTCACCTATTTATCCTCATAGTCACAATTTCTAACATTCTTTTTTACTGTGGGCAGGGATGGTGGCCTGATTCTGGGTTTTGACTATCTGGATTTATTTGTTCATCTGTCATCAAGCACATGAGAATACTTACAAAAATGGAAAAATGTGTTTGATCACATCCTTCCAAATTAGAAAGTCAGCTAATCTAAGCTTCCAAAAGTACAGAAGTATTCTAAGTTACAAGCAGTGTAGAACAAAAACCAGGAACTATGCATATGTAGATACAGCCACATTTGGGCTCATGAAGTGCCCCAGAAATATCCAAATCCTGGTTCAGTTGAAACTTTCTTAATGTATGGGCTGGGGGATGGCAAATGCATCTTCCCCGTAAGGAAGTTAAAGAAAAAGTTTAGTTTTACAATTCTAATTTTAACTTTCGTGTTAAATTTCTCCATTGCAATTTCTCTTTTGCAGTACCACTCTCATTCAGGAATTTGACTTAATATTGTTTGAGGTTCTGATCCACTTATTAGATCTTTATTGCTTTAAGTCAGAGAAAGAAAAAATATTTTACAATATTTCAGGTAAGTGCTGAGCCAACTGATGAAGAGGCAATTTTGCCTACTATTCAATTGAATAGTTTACTTTTAAAATGACACAGAAAACTTACATTTGCAGGACAAAATCCATCCTAAAACTTGCACATATGATGGTACATATTCTGTCATCTTTTGTATTTTAGTCATTTTACCTTCAAGGTGAAAGACTTTTTCTTTTCCTTAGTATAGGGCTGTGGTTCTTTCATTGCTATGAAGATTTTGCTATGATGTTTTCTTATCCAGATCATATTAATCAGAAATCTCTGTGCTTTTCTGCAAAGCATTTGTGGTTCTCTGTTGCTTTTATGAATTTTCTCTCTATCGTGCTTGCTTTGGGTTTAATTCCCTCCTCTTTTTTCAGTTTATTTGGTAGAGGTTTCATTGCTGATTTGAGACCATTTATCTTCACTGATGTAGACATTTACAAATATAAATTTCTTTCTTAGTACTGCTTTCATTGCTTCTCAAACACTTTTGCATGTTGGGCTCCTATTTGCATTCATCTTAAAGTATTTTCTAGTTTTATTTCTGCTTTTTTTTCTTTGAGCCATCGATTACTCAGGAATATGTTGTTTTACTGTGAATATGTTATTATTTTGTGAATTTTTCACTTTTCCTTCTGTTACTGATTTCTACCCTTATTCAACTGAGGTCAGAGGAACTGGATGTGTGATTTTAATCCTTTAAGATCTACTGAGACTTGTTTCATGGCCTAATAAATGTTCTATACTGGAGAGCATTCTGGGCACACTTGACAAAGGTGTGTATTTTGCCCTTGTTGGATACAATATCCTGTAGATAAGTTAGTTTTAGGCTTTATAGAGCACAGGTATTAGTAAGTCTCTTATTTGATTGTTAACCTGTGTAGTTGTTCAACCTATTACTGAAAATGAAGTATTGAAGTCTCCAACTATTATTGCTTAAATTTCAATTTGCTTCTCTTTGTCTATTTCAATTTGCTTCTCTGTGTCAGAAATTTCAGTTGGCTTCTCCGTGTCAGAAATTTCAATTTGTTTCTCTTTGTCAGTTTTTGAGAAGGGTCAGGAGCAAGGGAAGGCACAGGTGTGAGCAGATGGTCAGGGAGGGCTGGTTGAGAAGAATTCCTTAAAGAAGTCCCGGCAAGGTGCTCAAAGGCCGTCTGGGGCTGACTCCTCCCACAGGGAGACACTCAGTCCAATGCTCTTTCAGGAGACGTTAGTGACTGTCTCCCCACTCAAGTCTCTGTCCCTTGCATCCTTGGCTCACAGGACCAGCCCAGGCTTATTCCCTGGAGTTATTCCACCAGAGAGATTCTGTATCACCCTTGGTCTCACTTTGCAAACAGAGACCCGAGGCTCCTCTGCCTCATTTTCCCCTTGTAAGGCCTGGAGCTCCCTGTATGAACAAGCTCCACCTTCATTCAACAGGAAGCAGGTGCAAGTTGAAAGAATCTCATAACACAGGCTAGGTCTTCTGACTGTCCTACTGCTGTCTGTGGTTGTGCGACCCCCACAAGCCTGCCTTTCTTTTCTCTTTCTTTCTTTCTTTCTTTCTTTCTTTCTTTCTTTCTTTCTCTCTCTCTCTCTCTTTCTTTTTCTTTCTCTTTCCCTTTCTCCTTTCTTTTCCTTTCCTTTTCTTTCCTCCCTCTCCCTTCCTTCTCTTTCCTGATATTAACAATCTTCCTTTTTATGCTGATAGGGCAAATTTGTGATGAACTTTACCTGAGTCCAGAGTTTCCCCTGAAACAGTGAAAGTGAAGGGTATCACCAAGGAGTCATGGTGAGGTCTGGAAGAGAGGAGCTCATTCCTGCTCTGGTGTCTGTGTGCTGGTTTTTCTTGAGTCAATCTGTCCTGTGCTGTGTGTGGTCTACCCCAACAGGACCTGACAGGGCACAGCAAATTACTGTGTGGAAAATGGCAGAAGGTTCTGTGAGCACCTAGGCAGGCAGAGTGCTCCAAAAACTACTGTTTAAGGTGTGAAGAGAAGATCATGTTTCACATTCTGGCCTATAGCCCAAGCTGTTGGACCATAAGAGTTGTGGCCCCTGAAGTCCAAGTTGCTTCTCTGTCTACTGCCCAGCATTGACTGTGAGCAGCTGTCAAGATTAACAGCCAATCAGTCAGGCCACAGGCCTGGGGTGAGCCCTAGATAGCTCTTAGAATCCAAGATATTTTCCCTCTTTGCTATATCTCCAGTCTCCTTAGCAGCTCCCTAGAACCATTGCATGTATTTATTTCTTACACAAGCATTTCTTTTTCACTTACAATGAATGCCTCCTATACCTCAGGTTATGAATGTGGCAAGGTCTTATTTCAAGATGGTTACCCACTTTTTCCCATTTAATAGTAATTCTCCCTTGGGTGGTGACAAAAATCTGTGGTCTGATTTTGAGATGGGGAAAGATCTCACTTCATAGCTATGAGCTGGCCCTCTACAAACCTCCTACTCCTCAAGCCCCTGTAATGGGGTCCAAGTTTCCCAAGTTGTTACTTTGTTCCTTTCAAAGAGGCTGTTTTCCTGGTGTTCTTCTTTTTCAGAACAAGCTGAGGGCAAAAGACCTAAGAAACTTCTCTAGCTCTGAGTTTCCGTTTCTCCTCTCATCAGTTTCATTTCTCATTTCTCAGGTCTGACTTAACTGACTGCCTCAGCTCCAGGAAGTGGCAGCCTGGACAGGACTGGTAGCAAGTGGGAGTTGTCTTCCTGATAGGCCCTGAACAGCGTCCTCAATGGAGGACGGAGCGGGGGTGGGTGTCTGAGAGTGTGGTGGGGGTGGAGAGAGTGTCAGCTGACAGCAAGGCCCTGCCCTGCTCCTCAGGAAATGCCTAAGTATTAGCTCACAGCTCTCGCCCTTCCTGTGCTGTGTCTTTCAGCAGAAGCCGCACAACATCTCAGAAGATTCAGAATATAAGGTGAGTGAGATGCAGGATAAAGATGTGGGGTCTTGAAGGAGGGGAGGCTCTGGTCCCTAGAAGCCCATTCAACCCTCACACTGAAGGGAGCTAGTGTAACTCTGGGGGAAATGGTTGCTAAAGAAGAGAAGTCACAGAAAAATATCTTGTGGCACTAAGAGGCTGTTCCTGATTATAAGAGGAAAAGGCCCTACTTGGTAACTTTAGTTCAAACCTATTTTTTCATTCTAGGCACAACCACTGCAAAGGAGAAGTCATCTTTCAAATTTTGTCCCTTTCTTCTCATTTCCCAAACTCCACAGGAGTCTGGTAGGGGGTGAAGGCGAAGGTGAAGTCTGATTTGACTGTCTTGGTGGAATCCTCCCAATAGACTGCTCAACTGTCTGAGGGTCACCTCCAGGTACAAAGACATCATTCTGGTAGCAAGTGATGGTAGTTATTAGAATGGGAAGGAGTTTCTCATGTCCTCACTGAGTTGTGGCTCTTGCTGCAACTTCTGCAAGGAAACCCACTGTGATTTTTCATCTCTCTCAGCTCTGGCCCCAGAGAACTTCCCAGCACGCTGGGACGTTCTATGTCCTGGCTGTCTTGGCTTGTTTGTTTGGCAATGGTTGGGGTCAAACCCAGGGCTCTGTGCATGCCGTGCAAGCACTCTGCCACTGAGCTACATGCCAGCTCTTCCTGTGTTATATTTTATTGTAAGAAAGGATTCTAGTCATTTGCTCAGCATGTTCTTGAACTTGCAATCCTCCGACATCAACTGCTCCAGTAGGTTAAGTAAGAGATATGAGCCACCAGTTTTGACCTAGGTATCATATAGGCACAGCCACATGTGATCATTAGGCAATTGAAATGTGGCTGGAAACACTGAGAGAATGGATTTTAAATTTTCTTAAATATTCATTAAATTACATTTAGATGGCCAACCATGGTAGTAGCTATATTATCAAATCACACAGTTATATACCTGTGTATATTCTATATTCCAACTTGTTTCTTTGCTCTAGGTTGAAGATTTCAAGACCTGTGGAGGAGACCAATCACAGGCAAAGGTGAGGCGCTGTGCAAATTTGGGCAGTTTCATTTTTATATCTTCAGCTTCTTGAGAAAAGCTATGACCTCGACAACACTCATTCAAAAGATAAAAGAGATCGCCACCTGCTTCGTGTGCAAGGAAGTGATGACGGACCCAGTAAGCATCAGCTGTGGACACAGCTACTGTAGACAGTGTCTTAAGCACTATTATAAAAACAAAGCAGTGGGTCACACATGGCAAAAGGTAGTGCTCTGCCCTCTCTGTCGGGTGTCATTTAATTTTAGCAGCTTCTGTGACAATGAGCAGCTAAAAAGTCTCCTTAAGCTAATCAAGGAGATGGAGGAGATGGAGGAGGCAGAGGAGATGGAGGAGAAGGAGGAGACAGAGCAGGAGCTGGTGTGTGAGGCCCATGAAGAGAGGCTCCAGCTCTTCTGCGAAGACGATGGCCAGCTTATCTGCTGGCGCTGTGAACGGACACCGCAGCACAAAGGGCATGTCACAGAGCTGGTCGAGGACGTGTACCAGGGCTACAAGGTGAGTATGCAGCCAGGCTCAGGCTCCTGGACATGTGCAGAGGACAGGACCCGAGTGTCAGTTCCAAGTCTCAACCCTAGACCACAGTGTCACCTGTTATAGGTGCATTTTCACTTGGGAAGTAGAGGATCAGGGCCATTGGGAAAAGTCACAACCCAGACACTCCTAAAATACAAGGAATATGAAAGTTAGAATTCAAATTGTCCCTTCAAGAAAGGTAGTAAAATGACAGTTTCAAATAAAATTCCTAAAGAACAGTTAAAAACATGGCCCTGTGTGGTGGTGAAAAAAGGAGCTGACTTAGTCGTGCTGCCCTGGGCCTTGGTCCTTCTGGAGTTGAAGGACCAGCACAGCTCCTGGTTCTCTCCCCTGGGGAGCAGACTTGGGTTCCATAAAGGCTCCTTGAGTTTCCTAAGGTCACCTCAGTCCTGATCCCTGCTCAGCATACATGGCACTTCCTCGGACTCCATGGAGCTGCAAATACCTTTAGTAGGAATGGTCTTGTTTGAGTTACTCTCCCAGCAAGTAGGGGAAGAACAGTAGCACAAGTTCATGGTTGTTAACCTTTGAGAACACAGTTTAGGTTAAAATCCTACCCTTGGCCCTTACCATGTGGTCAGTTTGGGACAATTTATTTAATAGTTTCATGCCTTGGTTTTCCCTTCTATGCATAGGGATGTAAGCCAGGCCCTGCCTTGTCAATGGAGTTTTAGGACTAAACATGACATCTTTGAAACATTTTTTCCACAGTTTAGAAAGGGATATTAAAAAATTCTACTAACTTTTCAAGGTTGGATATCTGTATGTCATAGAACATATTGAATTCATCAGTCTCCCTGACAATTGTACAATAAACTTAAGAAAAAAAAAAAAGGAAAGAAAAGAGAATGGCAGATGGTATATAATCAGGGCAATATACTTTGCTAAGGTAGCTAGGTGGAGCCCTTTCCCAAGAGTGCCATTCAGTTGCATTTGTGGGTTTATAAAGATTAGTAGGCAGCTTTTTTAATTTTCTGTGTAGTCTTTATTTATTTTTTATTTTTTGCAATTTTTATTTTAAAGAGAATAAAGCCAATCAAACAAAACAGTGAAAGTGACACAGGACTTCAAAACAAGATAATAGAAAATCAACAATGGTTACCACAATGCCTCTTGTTCTCTTCAAAATAGCTGCCCACACCTTCAGACATAGTAAAAATCAAACAAAACAGAACTGAATAGAACAACGCAATAAAGGGCTTCAAATCAAGATAATAGTAAATGCAAAATGGCTACCATAATATATATTGTTAACTTTGAAATAGCTACTCATGCCATCAGATAAAATAAAATCAAACAAGACAAAACAGAATAAAACTCAACCCAGCAAAGCAATGAAAATGATACAGGACTTCGAAACAACATAATAGGGAATTAACAATCGGTACCACCTTCAGAAGGAGATCTTCCGCAGATCCTACATTGTGTATTGTTATCCTCTGAATAGATGATCAGACTACTGGCTTTAGGGCTGTAAAGTCAGTGAAACACTAAACACTACAAGCATTAAGTTGTATTTTACCTCAATGGCTATCATCGCAGCCTGTGTTTCTCCAGATCAACTGGTCACTTATGGGGGGATGTTGGCTCTTCTTGTTTCCCAGCCCAAGCACCGTCTGGTTCTCCCCACAGTGGCCTGCACATGGCACCGACTCGCAGGGAGGGCTTGGCTTCTTGTTGGCTTTTTGTTCTCCTCCCCCACGGTCCACAAATGGTGCTTACTCATGGGAAAAGGCTGGCGACTGTGTAGTTTTTATTAGTACATGTTTGCAGTACATAATGATTATATTCATTAACTTTTGATTATGAGGATTATGATGCCTGCCTCAAATTCTTTCAAGGAAGACATGAGAAACTGTTTTGAAAAATAGCCAAAAAGCTTGACACAGTTATTAAATCTTTTTAAATTGGTACAGGGGAGGTGCTATACCTAACTTGCTGTTAGGAGTGGGAACCTGACTGGGGAAGGTGGGTCACTGGGAGTGTGACCAGGAAAGGTTTATCTCCCAGGCCCATTCTCTCTGTTTTTCCTGGCTACCGTGATGTGAACTGCTTTTCTTGTTCAACTCATCTACTACACTGCTTCTGCCTGGAGCCTACAGACTGTAGACTGAAAACTTGAGCTAAAGTAAATTTCTCTTCCTTTAAGTTATGGATATTGGGTTCTATGTTTCAGCAGTGAGAAAATGACTAAGACATACATCAAACACTCTGGAATTGGATATATGTGTGCAGCACACTGATTTATAAGATCTTTTTAAAAATAATTGCCATATCTATATGCAACATTTCCCTGGCCACACTGTGGCAGTGAACATGCTTCAGGCCCCAGTCGAAACTGGAGATTGGAAGTCCAATCCCACTGCCTACCAGTAATTCTACCATGGGTATATTATTCAACCTCTTTTGAGACACTTTTTCCACAATTTAGAAAGGATATTTAAAAATTCGACTAATTTTTCTCAGGGTTGGTGAGGGCATCTGTATGACATAGCACATACTGCACTCAGCACTCTCCCTGGCAAATGAGAAGGCTCAAGAAATATTCATTGGTATTTTAGCACATCTTGGATGCTGGGATTTTCATTGAGTGTCTAATTAAGAATCAAATTGAATAGTCTTTATTCACCCAATTTTTCCTTTAGGAAAAGCTAGAGCAAGCTGCCAGAAATTTGAATCAGCTTCAAAAGGAATGTATGAATCACACAGAGTGGGTAACAACACAAATAAATGAATGGAAGGTAAGAATCTGATTCACTGAATTTGACTATTTTGCATTCTAGTGTTTAGGGACAGAGGATTATCAAGATAAAATTCTAGAATGATTTATTTTCTCTACACCAGACCAAATAGGTGTCCTTCATTAAGCACTAAATCCCATTCTCCCTTCCTGCCACCATCTGGTAACTGCTGTACTCCTCTCTGTCTCCACAAACTTAACTCTTGTAGGTTCCTAGTTTAAGTGAGATGAACACTACGTGTCTGCTTGATTCTGGCTTATTTCCCTTAGCAGAGTGTCTTTGAGTTTTAGCCTTGTGGCAAGGTTCAAACTTACATTGTTTTTAAGGTTCAGTAGTACTTTCTTTTACCTATATACCACATTTTGTTTATCTGTCATCTCTATATGGACACCTGGTTTGGTGACACTTTTGACAATACTTTTTAAACTCCAGGAGAAGATAAAGATTCGGAAACAAAAAATCAAGTCTGATTTCGAGCGTCTGCAGACTTTCCTACGTGAAGAAGAGAGGTTGTATCTCTGGAGGCTGGAGAAGGAAGAACAGCAGAAACTGAGGAGACTGAGAGAGAGTAAGGCCAACCTGCAGCAGAAGAGCAAGGAGCTCAAGAGCCACATCCTGGAACTGGAGGGAAAATGCAAGAGCTCAGCCCAGAACCTGCTGCAGGTGAGGTTGTGGACTTGGATACTGAACTGTTAAGAGGAGAATTGTCAGGAAGCATGGGAAGATGGCCAAAGCCTGCTTCTGCTCCAGCATGAGCATTAGTGTGGTAACTTAGGCACTATACACCACTCTGTTAATCCAGCTAGTTGGGAGGATAAGGCAGGATGATTACAAATGTAAGGGCATCCTGTATGACTTAGTGACATTCTGTCTGAAATTAAAATTTACTAAAAAGGATTGGGGATATCACTCAGTGGTAGAGGGTTTGCCTAGCCTGAGCACAGCCTTGGATTCAATCCCTAGTGCAAGAAAAAACTGGTACCCTGTGGGTGAATGTAGAGTGGACAAATGGACACAAAGGTTAGCTTTTCCCCTTGGCTATGTGCAGAGATCAGTCAGTTTCTTTACTGAAATACTTTTCCAGGTGACAGGTGGAGACAGTGGGGCAGCCCAAACAAGGACCTTTCCCACATTTTCTACAGGTAGATCCCTTGCTGTGGAGCAACTATGGGCCTCCTTATAGTTTCACAATGACAAATTACTGGAGCTGTTCATTTGGGACTTCACTAGTGGAATTTATGGTCTTACTTAACTACGAAGGTGGCCTGCTGGCTCCTCTCATCTCAATGGCCCAATCTCAGGAGCTGCATATGCAGTCACCACACACAGCCTTGGTGACAAGTGATCTCTCCATGGGTTCACTCTGCAGCACATCAGGTCTCTGAGAGTCAGTCTTGCCAGAGAGCATTTGAGTAAAACTCCTGCCTGTGTCCCTAGCAACCCCAGCTAATGCCACTGTGGCCACTGGTTTTCCCCACTGGCTTTCCCAGGAAGACCACCGCCTCCTGCTGAGTGGGCAGAGGCCCGGTGGGATCATTGCTCCTGACTCTGTAGCAGTGCCTCAGGCGGGGCCCCAATTTCCTTCTTGGGGAGTTGTGTTTAGAGATAGCATCTCCATGCCACAACCCATGGAGTTGATGTTAACACACTTGCCTTTTGTTTTTATTCCTTATAGGACGTGAAAGACACCTTGAGCAGGTGAGTACCATGTAAACACAGGAAGGGAGGGTCCAGGTGGACAGAGCTGAATGGCGCGGACCACTGAGAAGTCTCTGCCTCTGCTTTCTTCAGGACTTGTGCTGTGAAGCTGGAGGCTCCTGAGGTCTTTTCCTTGGAGGTTCATACTGTGTGTGATGTCGCAGAGCTTTACTTGGACGTGAAGACAATGTTAAGACGCCATCAAGGTATAAGAGAGAGCTCGGGGCTCTCTCAGTGCTGTTATGGGAGGGCCCTTAAACAGTTAGTACCATCCTGGGCAGCCTTGAGCAGAGGTTGCATGGTTATTTCAGCAGAGCTGCCTCACTGTCCTTGTCCTGTATGCTCCATGTTGAGTCTGTACTGTATACTATCATTTGTGGGAAACTTCCAGTTCTTGATCTCCTGTGTGGTGGCCCTCTTACCCCAGTCCTACCATTTGGTGACCCTGTCTGAGGAATGAGTGCATTCACAGTTCCTACTACCCAATATTGTCTTGTTAACTGGGTGTCTGGCCCAGGATGGGGCCCTAGAATGGAGATAGATCTGACTTCTGACTATTTCAAATTCTGAGAGCAGAGCAGAAAGATAGGTGAGCATGATGATTTAAAAAATTTTAAGGAATTGCCTCATACAGCATAGGAAAATGACAGAACCGTGGCAGAAGAGAATTCTAGAGTCATCTTGCTACCTTTGTTCCATTTATCAGTGATTGCTAGATTTCAACATTTTTCTCCATAATTACAAAATACAACAACTGTGAAAATGGAAGGTTTTATTGTAATTATCAACCTATACAATCAGACCTTACCTGAAAGTATTTCCTGGTTATTTTACATATCTATTGTTATCAATAAATTAGCAAAGTTTAGTGTCTTAAAACCACACAGTTATATTCTCTCACAAACTTTGTGAGTCAAGAGTCTGAGCTCAGTGCGAGAGCTCTCTGCTTAGCGTCTCAGGAGGTTGCAGTGAAGGTGCGGCCAGGCTGTGCTCTCACCTGGACACTCCTCTCGGGAAGGTACTCACCCTTGTTCTCTTAGGTTACTGGCAGGATTTAGTCTCCTTGGGCTGTGAGATGTAGGACCCTGACTTCTTGCTGCCTGGTGGCTGGAGGCCGCCCTCAGCTCCACAGGCCTCCCTTTGGCTCCTTTCACGTGGTTGCCCATGTGCCCAAGTATTTCTTCAGTGCGAGCCCAGGAGCAGGTTGTGGAACTTATCTGCCATCATAGTCTGAGAGTGTTGCAACTGTAGTTGTAACAGTGAAGATAGCTGTTGGGTGGATGGCAAGTCTTCTTCCACCTCACCCCTACTTGGGTAGAAAGTGAGTTCATATGTTTCATCAAAGTTTTCTAAAGACATTCCTTTCCCTTACCTCTTGTCAGTGTTTTGCAACAACTGAATACATTGTATATTTGTTCTACACATTGACTCTGATGATGAAAGCATCCTGCCAGATTTTATACAGAAAAACAGAGATAAAAAATATAATATACATTATGTAGACAGCCGAACTTTGATGAACATCATATGAAAATTGCATGCTTTGATGTAGTGTATTGTATAAAATACAACACAAAAACATAATACTATATATATATTGATATATAAAAACTGACTTTGAATTTGTACAGAATATAGCATATATAACATAAATAGCACATATATTATAAACATATTTTAAAAGTACATATGATGCTATATATTAATATGCAGATAGGTGTACATAAAATTTGATTTATTATTTATACTGTTTAGTATGTGATTTCTTCTCCCATGTGGTTATGAAATGAAGATGGAGACACACTTTATTTGCCTCCACTGTCCCCTAATTCTTGGAGATCAACAAGGGAGAAAAAGGGCTTTGGCTAGACAGGTACCGTATCACTCTGGTTAGTTCTACTGCTTGACAACTCCAAATGACTGAAATGGTGGTGATGAAGATGATGGAATTGTTGACATTATTATTACCACTACTTGTTAGGAAATTACTGTGTCCTATGAATTGTAGTGCTAGGCTAAATTAGCTCTTTGGAGTCTCCTTATGTTTCCCTGGAATGGATCTGATGCTTTTCACTTTTAGTTCAAACAGCTAGTATAGAACCTTTCTTAAGTCTTGGGATGTAGCTCAGTGTCTCAGCACTTGCCTAGGATGCCCAAAGTGCTGGGTTTTATCCCCAGACCAAAAAGTTATCATTCTTGGATTTGAAAATAGATTGATTTTATCTAGAATAAATTTATTTTCAGTAACAAGTATGTTTAATTTTATTTATGTACATTTTTGCAGTCATTGTGGCTGGGGACCCGAATACAGCTCATCCTGCCCTAACTCTGTCTGAGGATCAGAGACAAGTGTCTCATGGATGCAGCCCGCAGAATCTTGACATTTCTTCCAGGAGATTGACCACTTTCCCCTGTGTCCTGGGCTGTGAGGGCTTCACCTCAGGAAGACACTTCTTTGAAGTGGATGTTGGAGAAAGAAGAGCTTGGAATGTGGGAGTTCATTTGGAAAATGTGGAGCCGGTCCTTGGCATGAAGCAGGAGCCTAAGTTTGGATTCTGGGCCATCCAGCGGTGCACAGAGGACAGTTATAAAGCACTGACCTCTCCCCCCACTGACCTTGAGTTGGATGAGCGGCCCCTGGTGGTGGGGGTTGTTCTGGACTATGAGGCTGGAGCTGTTTCCTTTTACAACATGACCACTGGCTCCCACATCTTCACCTTCCCCAAGGCTTCCTTCTCTGGTACTCTGAGGCCCTTTTTCTGGGTTTATCATCCTTCTGGTTTGTTCTTGCCTCCAACACATGAGTAGGGAAAGGAGAAAATTTCCTGGGCTTGACGATACAGGAATCTGGTAAGCACAGTTTTCTTCTCTACTATTCCTCCACTCTATTAGAATAATGCTGGGGTTTTGGTCTATGAAAATACCTCAGTTGGTCAGCCTGGGTGAGGGGAAAACAAGAAAATGTGACTACCAGACATTGTCCTCTGTATCTCTCTTCATGGGTTTGGGTTTTCATTTCCAGTAGTGACTGGTTGATGAGAAGGATGACTCTGAGACCCAGAGGTCAAATTCTCCCCCTTTGTTTGAGCCATTTGGACTCATGTATGGGGGAGGAGTGTAAAAGAAAACTACAGTTGTCTGCCAGCTCTATAAAGAACAAGAAAATAAAAAATGTGTTATCCAACCAATGACCCATTGATTTCTAATGGGAGCTGTAATCTTGGAGTCCGCCAGACTCTAAGACTCCCTAGTGAGTTTGCCTGGGAAATCACCAAGTAAGGTGTGAGAAAAGCTAATGTTGGCTTATGTGAGAGCTTCAAATGGAAACAAGAGTAGGAGTGAGAAATTGCCACGTCTTTCTCTAGCCATGTTCTGTTGACAAGGTCCAAACGTGGAAGAAGATAGATCTTAAAGGAGGACATCTTCTAAGAAAAGGCTGCAGCATAAAAATTGGCTTTGTGGGAATGGGTTAATGCTTTTTGGGAACTATAATGTTAACTTGTGCTCTGACCCAATTTGGAGAATTTCTTTCTTTCTTTCCTATGCACAAAATTAGTAAGCAAAGTACAAAAACTCCCTAAGAACAAAGGGATAGTTAATAAAATGTTTTTCTACAATTAATGGTATATTGGTCTGGCATTGAGTAGGACTAACGAGACCAAGGTCAGACCGGAAGTTTGGGAGCCCTTGATAATAATAATAATGACCAGCTGGCTGGGGCTGTCTGGGAACCCCCTTGCAGAGAGGCTGATATGTTACTATGTTTTGAAAGAGATAGGGTAGATAAACATATCCTTGCAGCTGCAAGAACATCACAGAGGATTAGGGGGGCTAAATTAGGGCTGAATATAATCTCGTGTTTTGCAGGCTTTTAGATAGGATACCACTATGGAGCATTTATTAGTAGCAAAAACACGCTTCAAGGTCTTTAACTAGATATAAACTTTCTGCCTATGCTAACGAATCATGTAACTATAGAAACCATGTTATCATGGAAACACCTGTTGATTTCCTTCTTTTTATCTAAACCTTCAACCCTGGCCAAAAAAGAAAGTATATAATATTCTGTTTGAGCTTACAATAAATGAAGCAGATTCACACAGTCTCTGAGCTGTTTGTGTCTCTGTTCTCCACGCACCAACGTTCAGCCTACCTTCGGGAACTCTGTGGACCTAGCCCAGCTGGACGGCGGCAAGAAATAATTTTCAATAGAGGACTCAGTTCTAAAAAAGTGAGAGTAGTTGGTATGTTGCAGGCTGTACTAGAGGCAGCTTTCATGTAATATTTTAACATCTCAGTAGACTGTTATTTCTGGAATGACTGTCGGCAGTCTTTGTGATGACTATGATGTGATCAAATAGACCTTAATTCTGCACATGATTTTATTTTGGGAAGTGCATCCCAATTTCACCCGATCTTAACTGAATGGGCTAATGACAGGACAATAGTGAAGTCAGCCAAAGCACAAGTGACCTTATTATTGATGACTGAAGTCACAAAGTTGTTAACTGTTGCATTTCGTAGCTGATACAAAAATTAATGTTTGCTGATGTTGAGGTCCTTTTATATCATGTCTCTAACAATGAAGGAATGAAGCAGGGTGGTTTCTGGATGGTAGAGGTATGCTGGGGCCTTCACCTCTGCCTAAAAGGGGAGCTGGAAGAGGTCAAACCATTGCCCAAGCTGCCAGTGTCCTAAGTTCTCCTACTCAGGGTGGTGCCACATGGATTGTCAAGAAATATGTTACCCTACTAGACGTTATTTCAGCATGAGAGTGTTTGTGCTGAAAACAATTAAGAAAATAGGAAACAATAAATACTTTCTACCCTCTTCCTTTTGCTAGAAGTGGGACATAAATTTGTAAAGATATCCCAGAGACTCTAGCTTGGAGTTATTATCAGAGGGAACTTCTGAACAAACTTTGTAAATACCAGCCTTTATCTGCCATTAACTTTTCTATATATTTGCTTTCCTGTAATTTGTCAACCTAGAAACTCAAAGTCCTTTTCCTTTGCTTTGTTACTTCACCAACAGTTTATGTTCTTAGCATACTCTAAAGCTCAAGTTCTGACCACTCCTTTGCATTATGTATCTCTTGGCTATTCAATTCTGTGCGTGTGATACACATGGTAAAATCTTTTTGTTTTTCTCATCAATGTGTCCCTTTAGTCTAGTTTATAGGGACCCACTTAATTTTCCTCTTCCCTTATAGTTAGAATGCACTAGCACTCATTGGATAACTGATGAATTTACCTTTGAGCAGGACCCATGAAAGGGCAACCTGGTTATTGATGTATTTTCTATTTCCTGTTCTTATGAAAAGAAGAAAGAGGGCTTATGCACAATTCCAGTTGACACCCGGTTAAGTCACTTTCACCACTTGCCTACGGTCATCTAGAACAAAGGTGTCAATTAACTGAATGAACCTCCACATTACTTACAAATTATGATCCAGTCAGTCTAATGTTGCTTGCTTGCAAAAGTTTCAGCCTGGTTACTGATAACCACGTGCTCCCAGGTGCCAACCACCCAGTTATCATGTGCTCCCCACTGTCTATGGTGGGTGGGGCACTCCAGACTTGTCTTCTGTGAGCTGGATCCTATGCTGACACTTCAGAGCACCTTGGGCTCACTGTAATGAAAAAAACCACCCAAAACTCCACAGCCAGGAGTACCATGACAGATCTGACTATGTCCAAATTATCCAGAAAAAAAGAGGAAGCACTCAAATTCTAGAAATCTCTCATTCTGTGAACGGCTCTGAGAACAACATGTATACCATATCCTTTCCTGAGTTCTAGTAAAAAGCCAGACCCAGACCTGCTGAGGGAGAAAGTTCATTTAGAGTGTGATGTTCCCTTCTCCACTCATGGGCCATTAATAAGATTTACCTGCTCCCAGAATGGTATGCCTATTTGATGATGGTATGGAGTCAAGAAAAAGCTACTAATTCTGTGAAAATGAGACCATTACATTTTATCTTATGCCCAGAGCCTCAAGATGCATACAAAGAGGGTAGAAGACTCTTGGTTTGTGGATCTCTGCATTCTGTTTGTATATTTTTGTCTTTACCTTCTATCAGACATCTATCCCATGTCTGTTGTCAACATTCAATAGCCCATCGAAGCTCCCTGTTTTCCTGCCTGGTGATGTCGATTCAGAGCAATCCGAACCTGTGTCTTCTGAGTTGCAATTCATAGGGTGACAGCAAGTAACAGGAAGAAAAGCAAGTTCTTCTTATTCACAACACTTAATATTCAAGGGATCACAGATTATGCTCACCCCTTCTTTGACCTTCATTACTCCAGAAAAGTAAGGACTAGATTTTAGACACAAGAACAAATTAGTATTCATTAGTGTGTGAGACTGCCCCAAACCAGAGGGTTGCACCCCTGTAGTTCCTTGGGTCTTCCAGAAAGCACTTCAGTAACCTACTGATGCCCAGCTTGCTCCTGACACATTAAAAGGGAGAGGGTAAGAGCTCCAACAGAGGACTGATGTCTTACAACTCTAGTGGCACTGAGGTGCTTGACCCAGGCTGTCATCAAGGGTCAGTTCTTGGCCTTGCCCAGGTCCTTGCCCAGACTCCCTGTCTTTATGGGGTATGGCAGGGTCCATGGTCAGTGGACCTTCTTTGGGTCTGGGCCAGGCCTCCAGCTGCAAGACCTGCAGTTGGGAGACACTGGGACCATAGATGCACCCACTTGGACCAGGACAGGACAGTGAACCTGTGAGATCCCAGAACTGCAGTCCCCTCTTTCCTATGGGATGCACCTTCTTTGGAAAAATCCAGTGCAGGATTGAGTTAGGTTTGCATGCTGAGCAGCATCCTGGGAGGTTGAGAGGGGATTTAAAATTCTCTTGCCTTACTAATGTCACTTATTTTGGGTAGGAGGTTAAGGGTCTGAAAGGATGTGGTAGATTTCCTTTCTTGCAGAGCTATTTGTCACAGTTGTCTTTTGGTGCAACTCATTTTCCTCTCTTGTGACTTTTACATGTGACATTTTCAGTTATTGCTGAGACAAACATTGAAGGATAAGCAAGGAGTCAGAAGTGGAGGAGGACAACTTGGGGTGCAACTGAAGTCAGAAGAGGCAGCACTGTAGGGGAAGACACCACCTACATCTCACTGCAATGCCCTGACCAGGAGGAAGGTCTGGAACTGCCAAATGCCCCAGGTCCCATCGCTTGCCCAGCACTGCCCTGCCTTAACCCTGTCTGGCTGCAAAACCCTGTCCCAACTTATCCCAGGTCCTGGTCCTGACTCCATTCAGCTGTAAGTCCATCCTTCTTTAGCTGCTTTCTCCCTGCCCATTCTTTGTGAGTATCAAGGAAACTGCAGTCCAGACACTGTGTATAGTGCAGAGTGACTGGCTGTACTCAGGTGACCCTGTGACCTTTCCTCAGTCCTCACTGTGATATTCTGAGACCAGGGAGGCACAGGGAAGGCTGGTGTAAAATCTGAGACTCACTGGCCCTCAGCCTGGAGCTGTGTCTGCAGTAACCTGCAATTCTTATCCAACTGTGAAAGCACAAAAAAAAAAAAAATGAGATGGAACTGTGTGCACTCAGCTTGCCATCACTAAAGGTTAACACGGACCATATTTACTCCAGATGTTGTTTACAAACTAAAGTGACATCAAAGGAAGATCTCATCTCTCAAGCGCCGTGGACCTGAAGTTCTCTCAGTGTCTGTTTTCATTAGAAGTATATTAAAAAGTTGCCCACATGTTGAATGCAGTATGACATGCTCTAAGTGAATGATCAAGGAAAGGCAAGTTGGTGTCTCTCCATTGCTGTTGCTCTGGCTTTTGTATGTAATCTCTCCTCACCTGCTTTTCCCCGAGATAGCACTGATTTCATTTCAGTTCTGTAGATTCTCACAGTGGAGCCCATGGCATAGACTGAAGCTCTGTGGAGCCCACAGCACACATCACGTTCCTCTGGGGATGGACACACGTGTGCTGCACAGTATGGACTGGAGAGTTGCTGGGGCCCCACATGGTTCACCCTGCTTCTCCCTCCTGGACTGTGGAGGCTTTTCAGACTCCTCCACATAGTTTTCTGTGTCTTCCTTAACTCTAATGGTCCCAAGTGCTCCTGGGGAATGACCGTCTCTCCTCCAGGGGTAATTTTCTCCCTGTCCACCCAGCAGTAGCTGAGTGCCACCATGTATTCTTGTATCATGCTTGAGAATTGACCATCCATGGTGTTGTCCGGCACTTTAGTGCCAGTCAAGTAGGAGTAAGTGATGAGTGACTTTTGCTTCTTTTGCCCATTGTTTTCTGTTACTATGAGCTGTAAATTTCATTAAATAATTGTCAGTATTTGGGTCTCTATATCTATATTCTGCTACAATATATATTTTATCAAATTTTCTTAGTCTGCTGTATTTTCTTACTAAATTTAAAATGGTATAATACTTTGGATATTAATCATTCATTGTATCTCAATAGTTTATATACCTTCACAGGAATATGCTAGTATTGTAGATCATTAACTGAAGAGAAAATTTTTCATGTAATAAAACTATTAATTTTTCCCTTATGACTTGTGGTTATGGGGTTTATTTCAAGAAGTACTTCTCTACTCTTAGTTTTCAGAATGGCCTTTTTTTATATTTACAAACTTGAGAATCTACCTGACACTTTAGACGTCTATTGAACTAGGATCCTACCTCAGTTCACAACAGTGCGTGCGGGCCTATTTAGTGTCCATCATCCTAGGAGATGCTAGGCTGTCTCCTGGCCATCTGCTCATTGTTCCTTCACTGGTGTGTGCTGCTTCTTTATCACATTTTCTGTCCTTAGAGCTACTGAAGTCTATCCCTGAGCTCTCAGTTATTGTCTTTTCTCTCTTTGTTCTTTTTATTACTGTGACACTGTCATCTAGGAGGACTGATTTCCTTACACTGCATAG
This sequence comes from Dasyprocta punctata, assembly GCA_004363535.1. NCBI lineage: Eukaryota > Metazoa > Chordata > Mammalia > Rodentia > Dasyproctidae > Dasyprocta > Dasyprocta punctata. Next base: position 6,756 of record RJWM01026972.1, on the reverse strand, counting down.
TAGGTGGTTTTAGTATCTGTGGGTCATTTCATTTTGTGTAAATTTTACTGTCAGAATCAATTGTATCATAATATTATTGATGCGAACAAATACAGATTTCTACTTCTTAAAAATTTCATCCCCATCTGTGGGAGACAATTTGAGTGGCTCCCCCTTGAATGCAGAACAATTGCTACAACTTTGATTATATCAAGACTTATTTCCTTATATTGATATATACAGAACTGACTATTGTATCTCCTTCTCTCTTCAATTGGCTCTAAGCATTGCATATAAGGCTAGCCGAGGTACTGGTATGTAATCTCTGAAACCATCAGACAGTGTCCTGTTTCTTCCCTTAGTGATCTCAGTAAAATATATAGGCACAGCAGGATGGCAGAGCCAGTGAACTCCAGGAATGTTGACTGGGTATGAGCTTCAAGAAAGAGGCTATGAGTCACCAGGGCATAAAAGTTTACACACCAGAAACTAAAGCAGCAGCCTCCTAAACCAATTCAGTTGCTACCTTGATTGGGTTATGCAAATTGATCCCTCTGCATATCTTTATCTCTGCATTTTGCAGAGATATCCTTTTTCACTACCTGGCCAGCCAGCTCAAGTTTCTCATTTAATTCCCACCATTCTCACTGTCACTCATCCTCAAGCCACCCCCTTCTTCACAAGATAATAAATTCTGGGAGAGGCCTAGGATCAAGACCTTTGTCCACACATCCTCACGAGGATTGTACTCAGAACCCCTTGGCTGCCCTTATCTTTGAATATGTCTCGGTGTCTTTACTCTCGCCATGGGTTGCATTGGAGGTGGTAGATTGGAATTAACTTGCCGGGATTCCAATAACGTCTCAGTGGAATTATAAATATTACTTCTTGGATTGTGAGGAAGACTAGAGAAAGGATTACAGTACTTGGATTACCATACTCAATATTTGGGATTACAATTTCCATCATTTACATATTTTTCTGCTGGTCATTTTGCCCAAAGAACTATCTTGCTTATTTTGATAGAACAGATTTTCTTTTTACTTTACTTATCTCTTTCAATTGTTGTTGTCTTACTTCTTTCCTTCTCTTTTTCACATTTTTTCATCCTTTAAATTGAATAGCTAACTGACCACATGTATAACAGTTTCCTTGAAATGTCTCTGAAAACTTCTTTTGCTTTATTTCTTTGATTTTTTTATTGAGTTGTAAGATTCTTTCTATTTTCTTGTGTCAGATACACATTATATTTTCTTTCTATCTGATTACTGTTTTCAATTTTTAAAAAGTGCTTTTTTTTTTGAGGAATTGAGAATTTTACTTGTGTGATGAAGTATAACTTATTATTTTCTGTTTGTGTTTCATACTGTTGAGTCTTTTTCAGTGATGGGGACCTAACCTAAGACATCTACATACAAGGAAGGTGCTCTAACATTGAATTTTTAAAAATTTGGTATTGGGAATCAAACTCAGGACCTCACGCATTTTGCTGCTGAGCTGTATCTCTATACCTTCTACCACTGAATTTTACATGTGGTCTTTTTCACAAAACTTTTGCTTATTCCAAGTTATGGAAGATATTTTCCTACATTTTCTTCTATAAGTTTTATCATTTTAACTTCACATTTCTATCTATGATTCATTTGAGTAAATTTTTGTGTAAGGCTTAAGGTAAGAGTTGGAGTGTTTTTCTCTCGAGGATATCTATATATTTCATTTTTATTTTTTATTTTAAAGATAGTAAAATCCAACAGAACACAACAGAACAAAGTCAATCAAAACAAAGCAGCAGAACAGGCACAGAATTTCAAAGAAATATACTATGAAAACAATAGCTTCTCTAGTATATCTTGTTATCTTCAGAATAGCTGACCATTCCAACAGGTATAGTAGAACTGAGCCAAAAACAAAACAGAATAAAACCAATAAAAACAGAATATAAAATAAAGCAAAATAATAATAATAATAATAATAATGATAATAATGATCAGAGTAAAGCAAAACAGTAAGAACCATATTGGGCCTCGGAGACAAGACAGAAGAGAATCCCCCATATTTGCTACATGCCCTACTGTCATCTTCCAAAGAGATGCTCAGGTTGCCGACTGGAGGCCTGCAAAATCAATGAAACAATACTAGCATTTAGTTACTTAATGTTCCTTAGTTGCTATCAATTTAGCCAGACCTCCGAACCAGCAGGTTGCTTACGGGGGGGGGGCAGTCTTTGATTCTAAGCCTGTGTGCTGGTGCTGCTCAGGCCCAGCAGAGTGGGTCCTCAAGGGGCCCGTTCTCGTTCTTTTCCAGGAATCCGTGCCGGTTGCACAGTCTCCCTGCAGGCAGATTAGTTGTCCTGTGGTTGGAGCCACTGGGGCCCAGTGGGGTAGGTCCTCAAGGGGCCCATTGGATATATATTTCTTTAAGAAATATTTGTTGAAAAGATTTCTCTTTACTATTGAACAGTCCTGTAACTTTTGTCAAAATCAGTTGTCCATAGATGTGTGGGTCTGTTTCTGAATGTTGACTTTGTTGCCTTGATCTTAGTAGTTATCCTTGTACTAATATATTCTGATACACTAGAGTGTACTATAGCATTTTAGTAAAGACTTAAAAATAGGTAATGTAAGTCCTGCATTTTATCTTTTGGGAAGTATTTGTTTGGCTATCTTTGGTTCATGGCATTTTGATATAAATTTAAAATCAGGTAGCCAATTTTTCTTCTTCATCCTCTTCCTCTTCCTCCTCTTTTGTCTCTGCCTCTGCTTCTGCTTCTTTTTCCTCCTGCATCAAAAAAATCCAATTAAAAATATGTCAATTTGACAACTTGAAAACCCGTGACTTGAATTCCAACCTGAATATAGTGTGTCTCTTCATTTATTGAGGTCTTACAGAATGAACTTTAGGAAAGCACAAGGAAACACATTGGAGTCATACCGTGTCTTGCTTAGGGTGGTGCCGACATAGTCATATACATTTGTCACAAATCATCAACTTGTGCACTTAAATTTTGTCAGGTTAGTTATACATAAGTTACACTTAGTGAAGTTCATTTAAAAAGCAAAAACAAAAATCACCTGTGTTATTGTACTTCTTTTCTTTTTGACATGATTCATAGTCAGCAAAATCGCCAGAACTTAGCGCCATTTCTCTGGCCAGTTCTGTGCTCCAGTGGTGCACTACTGTCCTAACTTCCCAACCCACCCAGTGTGGGGTGAACACTGGTCCTTAGGTCGTGGCAGGAAAGGGACACAGGCCTGTCCAGGCCAGGGGACACAGTGAGAGTCAGCAAAGCACCTGCGTCAAGGTTATCCTGTGTCTGGTGCAGCCCACGTCCTCTTCCTCTTGGATTTAGAGTTTGACTGTTGCTTATCCTCACTCAGTGGTGTGTAAGGCCATGTGACTGAGTCATGGGTAGTAGGAGTGGGCAGAGGTGATGTACATCCCCTCCCAGACCCCATGGCCATCTACCCTGAAGAGTTCTTCACATCTTTGCCTCTTCAGACTCATGAGAATAGAAATCATCATGGTTCATGCCTGGGAACTGTATGCTAAAGATGTAAAACCCCAGGATAGAAAGCACTATGTCTCAGAATCACCCCCAAAGAATGGTCTGCACACTGAATTTGGAGAGGGTCTTCTCTAATCCTCATGTGGGTATCTCGTTTGCAATCTACTCCTTTTATTCTCCCAGTATCAAGGGTGATGTGGAAGAGATTCTGGAGATTCTGATGTGGAAGAGATTCTGGAATTCCACTTTTAGTCTTGAGCAAGAAAGTAAAGAATGCTATGCACCTGTGAGTTCAGGGTGACAGAGCAGCCTAGAGCAGCAAAAGCCCAACAGGGAGGACAGTCCTACAGAAGAGCAGGGGTAGGAAGGCAGGGCTGGCAGCTCTGAAGGTGGAGGTGCCCCTGGGTGTTCCTTGGGGCACCCACCATCCACCAGAGCCTAGCAGAGTGATAGGAACTGATTAAAAGCTCTGCCAATCAAGTCCCAGTGGATGGAGTTCAGGATTATGAGTAAATTGGGATTAACATCTTCATTTTATTTATGTAGAAATTCAGATGTATAGAGATTTGAATGTTTGCCTTTTAATTAGTATGGCTCTTAGTTTACAGTAAATTCACAATAAATATTTGTTGATTGAATGAATGATTCTCTAGCTTACTACTTTTAATGTGCCATACTTAAGCCTTCTGGAGAGACTGAGTGCTTATCTATTTGGTGTTGAGTAGAGGAGCACAGTAGTGGTACCCAGGACAGATGCCTTGTGATCAGATAAGTTTTTCAAAAAGTTAGAATATTGGTGGACTCTCCTGTGTGCTCCAGGGGAGCTCCTCCCTATAATGCACCCCATTCACATTATCTGGCATCCACCTGTCTCCTGTAGACTTTCTTTGTAAGGAAATCCTTTCCCCCACTTTGTTTTTCACAAATACCCTTTGAAACAGAGTTTCTTTCCAATTTGTTGGTTTGTTTCACCTTCTCTTTTTCTTCCTGACACCACCTCCCATCCATCTTCTCTCTCCTATTGTCTATCCACATATATCCTCTGCATTCATTCAGGTTTTTAACATTAATAACCATGCATCCTTATGCAGTTGTCCCACTCACACAATCAACTGGAAAACTTAAGCAAACTGAAACAGAGTTGGACTCAGATACACTGATATGCACTTTCTACAAGTTAACATTACACATACTTAAGCATACACAAACATTGCACTCTGTGGTTATTAGAAAATCTCAATAAGCGGGCCTATAAATTAAATGTAATATAACCTTTATAAGTGTGTGGCATTTTACAGTCAATTCTATTTTTATGGCTCTTGTTAAATGCTCGAGTGTCTCATATGGATCATTTTATTGTGATATTTTCATACATGCTGAATAAAGGGCTAGAGGTATGGGGTTAAGGAGCTTTGCAAGTAGATGTTCAAGGTTCAGTTCCTTTATGATTACAGCCTAGACAGAAAAAAAATCTCGGACAACTGAAGGGAGAATGCTATAGTGCAAGATAGAAGTTGCCTCAACACCAGCTGCCCCAGGAAACGTCTTCTAGAAAAGAAATGCAGTTACCTAGTATTATCAGGAGATGACTGGGACCAGTTTCTCTGGACATTCAGACATCAGATTGTCAGGTAAATCTTTCCATTCTGTTCCTTTCTGATTATGATGTTCTTTCTCATCTGTGGCCTCAGATGCTGAGTATCAACCCTTCAATATTTCAGCTAAGAACAGTCAACTGAGAAAAATGTGTTATTGCCTAACATGCAATAGCACACTGATTTAAAAAAAGATGAAAAACTTATAAAGTACTTCATAAAACCTCCATGTAAGACTACATTTTTCATGTGCCTTAGTCCTTATTTCACCTTCATTTTTGGACAATACTTCTGCTTTGGTGTAGAGTTCTAGATCTTTAATTATTATATTAAGATTTTTCTCTGTTGTTTTTTAATTTGTGCTGTGCCATGAGAAATCTATGATTTTATACTGGTTTGTGTGTGTGTGGTGTGTGTGTGTGTGTGTGTGTGTGTGTGTGTATGAGAGATACTTGGATTGAACCCAGGTCTTTGCACACGTTAGGTAAGTGTTATTTCACTGAGCTACATCCCCCCGCCTTATATAGTTTTTATTCTGTACAAAACATACTGCTATTGACTGCATTTAAGAATTTTCCCTTCCTCTTCCTTACTTTGAATTTAATTGAATATTTTTTCCTAGTTTATGTGGTAGAGGTTAACTTCCTGATTTGAGGTCTTTTTTCTGTATTGATATAGGCATTTACAGATATAAATTCCTTTCTCAGTGCTGCTTTCACTGCATCTCACACATTTTTGCATGTTGTGCTTTCGTTTTCATTCATCTCAACTTACTTTCAAATTTTCCTTGTTCTTTTTCTTATTTGAGCTGTGATTATTCAGGAGTATGTTACCTGCCATGTATGAGTGAATACCCTGGAGAATGTTCCCTGTGCACTTGAGGAAATCATGTATTCTGCTATTGTTGAGTAAAGTATTCTGTAAGTATCTGTTAAGTGGTGGTTTTCTAGTGTTGCTAAATCTATTTCATTGTTGGTCTTCTGATTTCCTCTGTTCAATACTTTATTCAAAATGTGTTATCAAAGTCTGCAAATATTGTTAATTTTTTATTACTTCATTTCTGTCAATTTTGTTTCATGAATGTTAGGATTCTGTTGTTGGCTGCATGCATATTTACATTTTGATATTTTCTTAATGAATTGACATGTTCATCAGTATAAAGAGTCTTTCTTTTTTGTCTTCTTATAATTCTTTTTTTTTTTTTTTTCAGCACTGGGGATCGAACTCACAGCCTCACACCTGCCAGACAGGCACTTAAGCCACTGGCTTCTTATAATTCTTATCTTAAAATTTATTTCACCTGATAATAGTTTAGCTGCTCCAGTTCTCTTTTTTTTATTTTTTTATTTTTATTTATTTATTTTTTTTTTGCGGCATCGGGGATTGAACTCACAACCTCGCACCTGCCAGACAGGCGCTTGAGCCACTGAGCCAAACTCCCGGCCCTGATTTTTTGAGGCAGGGTTGCACTATGTAGCTCAGGCCGGCCTTGCTGCTCCAGTTCTCTTTTGTGTGATGTTTGAGTCACACTCCTCCATTCTTTAATTAATTCAGTCTATTTGGTTTTTAATCTAATATGTATTTCTTGTAGACAGTATAGAGTTACATGTTTTTGTTTCATGAGATATAATCAAAATACATAGTAAATGTTTGAATTTTAAAAATTGTTACAGTTAA
>RJWM01026971.1:0-27382 GCA_004363535.1 Dasyprocta punctata | reverse complement strand
TTGCTAGATCGAGTAGAGAAGAAGAGAATAAAAGGTAATGTCTGTGAATTTGACAGGTGGACTCCCTAAAGAGAAATTTTCACCAGTATCTATGACTTTCAAAACAACTGACACACCAAACAACCCCCACAAGAGATAAAAGATGCAGAATTGGAAGGAAAGATTGGGTGAGGAACCTCATACATCAAGAAAACAAAACATTTTAAAAAGGTTCTGCTTGCTATGGTTTGAATATGCCACTACAAGCATGTGTTAGAAATTTCATTCCTGATTTAACACTGGTAAGAGAAGGATTTTGAATAGGAGATGAGATTAGAAGGACTTTGCCTTCTTGAATGGATTGGAGCCACTGTCCCAGGAAGGGGACCCTCATAAAGATCAAGCTCAGTCCCTTTCTTACTTGCTCATTTTCTTGTGCTAGCTTCTGCCATAAGACAAAACAAGATGGCCCTCTCCTGTGGTCATGTCCTGTAAGCCAGTATATGTGCTTGTTGTAAATTATTGAGTTTGTGATGTTGTCTAAGAATAGGGCAAAAGAGAGTAAGACAGCTCCTCTTACAAAGACTTGCTTTAGAAAGATTTTAGCGAATCAACATTAGTCTCTTACATAATAAATATAGGTGTAAAATCTTTTACTTGTGGAGATAATTTTAATTGATTAACTTTTGGGAAGTGTAAAAACATTCTAAATGTGACTTTCTGTGAAATGAGATTACTTCAATCTATAGTAGAATGATTACTTCTATCTTTCTTTCTAGATTCTCCTGTTCCTGTGATGACTGTCCTTTAATTATCACTTACCACTTGGATATAAGACAGAAACTAATTTCAGGAATATTTTGAAACACATGAATCAAACATTGATGGACTTTAAAATCAAATTGTATTCATTTTAAACATACACTCTTTATAATTAAGTAATTCTAGGAATAAATGGCTGAGAATCCCATCACATTCTCTTGTAATCAGGTCTTGAAGACTAAATGTTTGAATATTTCCAGTGATTGAAATAATACCTATCTCTTAGGAAAGCAATGGACAAAAACTTCTCTGAGCTTCCTAGAGCTTCTAGTTTTGCAATTTTTTTGCTATCATCATATCAACTTCATTTGTTTAGGGGAGGTTCTTTATTTCTGTAAAACAGGATGCTGAAAAAATTCTTAGTTTTGTCTGGCATCACTGTTTTCTCTCCATCTTTGATGGGACACATGTAGACTCCTAATTTTAAGAGCTTTGCCTTTAATTATCACAAAGAAGAGGCAAGTAGTGTAAGGAAAAAATGTGGCCACATTATCAAGCATTCAAAAGATTCCAACGTGTATGTGTCTGTATATTTATACTTAACTCTCAAATTAACTCTTTTATTTTTAAGGTTTGAATAAATCAAGCCAATTCCCTTTTTTGATGCTTCTCCAAGTAGTATAGGTTCTTTCTTAATTACATTCTCATTTACAGGTTTTATGAATAAAGATGCCATTGAGGTGGAGCAATTAATATTATCTAACAGTCCTTCTAAATTCATCTCAAGTAGAGATTATCATTCATAGTAAACTGAAAGTGGGACAGTGTTTATGTCAGGAAGTTTTTATTTTATCATCGTAGCTACTTTAACTGAGAAGAAATAGGCAAACAAATGATGACTCAATGAATCAGTTTAAAATGGCAGTGGTTTGCCTATAAGTATGCTAGAGTGTATGGTATATGGGCAGATTAGGGGGCATAATTCTTTCTTCAAACAATTTAAAACCAAAATTGAACTGATAAGAAAGAGATACAGATTGCAGTCATTTTCTGACACAGCGTGGTATAGGCTGTACATGCAAAGAACATTCAAAGATGCAGATGTTATAGACATGGATGTGTCCAAAGAAAATAAAAGGTTAAAGGACTTACAAAAAGGGTAGGATTGTAACCAAATAATAGCTAATTTCAACATACAATATATTGTTGAGCCTTGCTGTAGCAAGATTACAAATAGAAAGCTTGAACTGCTGCATTATCCTATTTCATGGAGCTAAAGGGGTATGCTGTTGACTTTTCTATTTCTCCTTTTCCTCTCTCTTACCTTCTATAGTTTTTTTTCTTCCTCAGAATTTTAGCTTGTACAAAGCATTGGCTCACCATAGCTCTAACTTTTGTGACTATGAGATCTTTCATTTAATGATATCTCATAATCAAAAGACTGAATTTTCCCGTATCCTAATTCCCAATTTCTGAGAATAGTGTTGTTTTATTTTTTTCCTTTGATACTGGGGATTAAACCCAGGGCATTTGCACTGAGCTGTATCCCCAGTCCTTTATCATGATGACGATGATGATGATGATTATGAAGATGATTTTTTAAGATAAATTTTCACTAAATCAATGAGCAGCCCAGACTGTACTCAAAGTTGCGATTTTCCTGCCTCAACTGCCCAGAGTTCTGGGATTACAGGTATGCACTGCTATAACCAGATTGTTTAATAGCCAAGTTGGCCCAGGCCACTGGATTCCTAGGCTGTTCTGTTAGCTTTAGGTGACAAATTTCTTTGAGATCAGTGCAGTTTAGAAAGTTAATGAACATGTTTACTTCAGAATTTGACCTAGGTCTGACAATTTATTTTTATTGACTTAATTTCTCCAGGACTGATTCAGCTGACAAGGCTAGACAGGCAGGTCTCTCTCCTCCTCTCACTACCACTTCATACTGAGTAGAGTGTAAATATTCATGAAAAAATATATTTCTGTGGTACTAACAATATTTAAAATTTTCCTCCTTTCAGTTTTTTGTTTTAATTTATACTTTCAAATTACTTTCAATGGATTATTTATTTTGCTTTTTAAGAATCTTTGATTATGTTAAGTTTAGGTATATAGAAGAGTAGAGTTGATTTTGACTCCTTACTCTCCTAGTGTAATCATGCATGATTCTACAAGAATATTTTCCAGTAGGTGGTAACTTTTTAAATACAGAAGCCTCCAAAAATCCTCCTCATTTCTTTCTTTATCTATGCATGCATAGATAAACTTTCACTTTAACTATGCATGCATGTCTTTTCACAGAAGTCAAAATAAATGAATTTAAATTTGATATTTTTAACTACTAAGAAATTAAGATTTAAAATACAAACATGGGTTTATCATTCCTACTTGTCCATTTTCATATATTAACTGAAAAAGGTTTCATTCCATCATGTTCTGTTATATAAACAGTGAGCACACTGTACCTATAGCCATGACTTTACTGCAAATGGCAGAAGTACACAGGGCAGGGGAGCCTATCTTTCCCTGAAGACTTGTGGAATTAAGTAGGATTTCGGATAGTTATTGACCAAGAGATAACTTTTGGCTTCAGAACCTTTGGGTTTTTAACTGATCCAAAAATTATGGGTATAGATTTTGTTGGCATCTTTAGGCATCATGAAAATCTCATCTTGAAAGGAAAAAAAATCTTCAATTTTATATGCCCCATTGTCTTTCCCTTGAGTAACTCTAGGCAAATTTACACAGGCACACTTTTCTATTTGGAAAAGGAAGCCATCAAATGTATAGTAGAAAAAAAGGGAGGAAAACTAATCATTAGAGGAAAGGCAGAAGATGCAGAAGCTAAACAGAATGAGCTAGAGTTCACCCCCAAGGAAACAATAATAGCGCAATGGTTAGTTGAGTGCTGGCATTCATAAAAATATGCAATTAGGGTTATTTTATTATTTCCCCAAATATGTATACATGACAATATAATTGCAGTCACCAGAGAAGAAATATTTTAGAGCATACATTGAATTCTTTTTCCCCAGAACCTGTAAAAATGCTTTCACTGTAAAAATAATTTCAGCTTTTTTAGTGCAATCTCTAAATGTGGCCTTTGGGCCCACACTTTATGGCAGATGGAATGACTCCATTTGGCCTAGCTAAAGAGACATTCGTATTTTGTAGGTATTGACATAGCAGCTGTAAGCTTCCAACTGGCCTTATGCCTACCCTGCAAGGATGATTCAGTGTAAAATTTGAAAACATATCTTAATGTGTAGTTTTACAGTGATTTCCCATTGATATTTCAACTTATTAATTATAAATCTTTTCTAAAGTAAGTTACATATGTATACATACATATACAATAATTTACAGTTGCTATTAATTTCTCTATTTTTTGACTTTTTCACATATTCTACAGATTGCATCGTTACTTTCTTGATGTCTCAGGAGTAAGTGAATTTAATATTCAATCTTAACCTATTTTTAAAGAGACTATTAAGCACTTTAATATTCTTTTTATTTCAGCATCATAACAGTCTTCTTTTTGATCAGAACACATTACTGTGAAGACAAATGTATTTTAATTTTATTATTTTCAGATTTCTTTTATCATATTTATTGAACATCTTCCTGATTTGATTAAACCTAATTTACCTCCCCGCAGTTATCAAACTTGCCCAGTGTAGTCTAGTTTACCTGTCTAATAATTATAATTCTTGACAGATATGATTATGCAAGGCCATCATGAATACATTTCTAAAATTAGTTACCCTCTGTATGACAAAATTCTGTTTCTTAGGAGATACTGACTCAAATTATTTTCATAGACTTATAAGGCACTAGAACTTTGAGCGATTTGGAGTAAAACAACTGCTCAGTTAATTTCCTCAGTTTCTCTTCAAAACAAAAATATACATAGAGGCAGTGAAGCATTAGACAACATAAGTTTAAATTCACCAGATGCATGCTGAAAGGTAGAAATCATGTACCCTCTGATGCTTGTCCTTGTAATAAAGAATGCTATAGCTTGCACTGCATGGATTTTCTCCTATCCACTAAATTTTGTTCATCAGTGCCCTCTACTCCTCCCCAAATTGAAAAGTTTTGTAGTGCACAATACAGGAAGATATCTTGCTGAGTGTCAGAGAGGCTGTGCATCCCTGAGAGAGGTGCTCCTGATGGTCTCTGGGACAGGCTTTCATTTCAGCCCTAGCAGGAATATGAATAGGACAGTGATTGCCTTCCCAGTGAATTTCACCCTGCTGTTGCTTCGCAGGAGAGGGACAAGAGTTAATTTTCCCTTTTCAGTTCTTAACATTTGATAGCAACTGACTTAAAACAATGCCTTTTATTTATTTATTTTTTATTCTGTCCTCCTTTCTTTGCCTCCTGTAGTGTAAAAAGAGATTGGGTTTTTCAAAACAAACAGCACAGGACTATAAACATTCCTTCTATTCCAAGTATTTTCTGAAACTGAGTTTCTGCAACAGAAATCGGCAGCGGCGATATGGTGTGCTGAGGATCACACCAGAAACTGCTTGATACACGATAATGAGTTCCATGTAGGCCACAAAATATGCTAAATATTCAAAAAAGATTATAGTATTTCTGAAATAAAAGTAAACATCCATTTACCAAGATCTTGAATTTTGATAATAAATCACTTCATTAAAATTGAATTTTACTTTCATCCTGCAGACTATGTCTCATGATGACCTTTGAATATGTGTTCTTGTGTTGGGAATGAGAGGAATGATGGTATTTTTATTATTTTTATTTTTAATGATAACTATGCTTACACACATATTCTCAAAATAAAAGAATAGAATGTAAAACAGTAAAAGAAAATGACATTTTAGAATGAGACGGGCAAAAACAGGGGTTATCAGTTTTATGACCAAATTTTCATTTCAGATCTCTTACTGGGCTACTGGGCTTTGTGATAATTTGTTCATTCTTGTTTCATTAAATTGTAATTACTTCTGATTTATCTAGATTTATCCTTTTGGCTGGCTCTTCTATTAATTAAACCCTAGGATCTTTTAAGAGATGAATAATTCTCCACTGGACAGTATGCAGTTGAAGTCAAGAGGCTATAAAGAAAATCAAGAATAAAATAAAAAAATCATTTTAAATGGTTTGTGCATAAAAAACGGAAACAAGACAATGCAATCTTTCTCCATTTTTCCCACAGTTTTCAGCATATCTATACTTATTTGTCATGAAAATACATATAGCCTCTAACAAGTATTTTTGTTTATATATGTGTGTGTATGATAATGCATGTTTAAAGTAAATTTTTCTAGGAACTACTTGAATTTTCCAGTATGCTAAATTGGTCACATAAATTACTAATATTTTTGGAGATTATCTTTCAACAGTGAGAAGTACTGTATCTAGACCAAATTTTGATCTTTACAAATTAGATTATGTTACTCTACAAGTATTGATTTACTCAGGAATGTGTAATAGTTTTTTGTGATTACCCATTTCATTTATTTTAAGATATTTATAATGAGACTTAAACTAGTAATTTTAAATAGATCACTTCACTCATTTTTATGTTTGTGATTTATTTCGTGTATAGGATTTTAAACCTTGAAAGATTATTGGTGTTTATCTAACTCAACTAATATTTTAGAAGAATGCACATTAAAACATGATCTTTAAGTGACTTACTCTACATATTACCAATCGGAAAGATTATAATTAATAAAAGCAATAATAAAATATCTAATGTTTAATATTTGGATAAATTATCTTTCCATTCTGGCTTTTGGAAAATGAAAACCTGAGACACTTAGCTAACAAGAGCTTTTTGCACATTACAAATGGAAGTGAGTCCCTACGATGAGGATTTCATGACTCAGAATACTACATGAAAATTCTTGAATATACATAAGGCTTAGGGCGTAAATATGAATGGTAGTTAGAAGTGAAAAAATGAATGGTAGTTGGTAATAAAAAGTGGGTTATTTTTAATTATTTCTTTAATAGTTACCTTAGATTTTACCATGCTTTTCATTATGTTACTTAGATTTCCATCACCACGACAAAATACCTGAGCAAATAAGCTTAAAATGAGGGAAGGTTAATTTTTGCTCATAGCTTCAGAAGTTTCAGCATAGAGTTGGTTAACTGTTATTTTGGGGCCTGTGGCAGGGCATAACATCATGGCAGGATTCACCTAACATGAAGGTTCCTTTACCATGATCAAAGTAATTTTTACCTGAAAACATAGAACACCATTGTGCCACATGAAAGAAAAAATACCCTTTCACTTTTTAAGTTCTTCCTCTTTTATTTTTCTGTGTGTATTTTCACATAACTCTGGTCATTCATCTCAGTAGAGTGTGCATTTACAAACTCCATTGCAAAACAGGTTATTATAACTAATTGAGGAGACTAAACCTGAAATAATTGACAAGGTGGTCATCTGGTTTTATGACACTTTAAAATTTTATCATAAGTTGTTAGCATCCTTTGTGAACAAATGGTGGCATTGCTGGTCCCTGGAGAAGCTCATAAAAGCCTTCCATGGTACATAGTTCCCCTTGGCATGTTCCTCCAAAAATCAACCAACAATTAGGGTACAGGCTTTTGATTTTTTTCAGCATCCATGAATGCTAGAAGGATGCAGGTGGATAAAACAGTGTTAAAAGTGCCACTATTGTAAGAGATGTAGTGTGGATGAAGCTCTATAGGAAAAACTCTGTGAAAATATTTGTAAACTATGCAAATCAAACTAAAGAAAATGAAGCAGAGAATATGATGATTATTATTAATGATAATAACACTTAGAATTACTTAAATTGTTATTACCTAATTGGCTAACTTAGTTCAGGCAATGAGTTTCCTCAGGATCTTAAATGCAAATTGTAACATTACATTTAAATTGGAATTTTTTTCTATTTGTTGTATGAGTGGGGACTGCAAAGTTTATTTAAGTTGCTTCATTACCCAGAATATTTCACATAATTGCCATTAACTGTAGCAATCTCTATTCCATAATATGGCTGAAAGAAAAGAATTTCAATCCTTTTCTCTATTAATCAATTTTAGTATTCATTTCTTAATAGGGAATGCTTAATAGAGCACTGTTTCTCTTTCTCTGACATTTTCCCCTTTTATAGCACTGATGAATGGGACTTGAACTACAGACCACTTACTTAGCTGAAAATTTCTAATCATGTCATTTTAGAGTGAGGGTAATTTGTGCAATGGCGTAATAATTTCTTCATAGTAGAATGAATGTTGAACAGTGATTGGTAAGAAATTGAAAAAAAAACCAAAATACTAAACAAGGATGAAGTTTTCAGTTTTCACAACTGCTTGATAGTTTCACACTGTATCTGTCCTTTTTATAAATTTAGAAAACTCTAGAAGTATTATTAAGAGTAAATATCCTTAAAGTTTTAACAAATTAACTTTAGAATAGCAGAGTGGAAGTAGAGTGAGGGATAATGTAGAAAAATTAGTCCGTTTGCAGTAATGGTAGGGTTATCTTTATTTTATTTTCTGTGTTCCCTCTTGTTTTCCTAAAAGTGTATCAGAGAGTAGAACAATTAGTTTAGTCAATGAGTTAATTATTTCCTATGCTGAATTACAACTTAGTGTATTTTGTCCTCTCAATTTGAAGGGTGATGAAGTTTCTTGTGGGTCTAATTATTAGATTAATAATTCCTTTTTAAAAATTATGAAATTTTAAAATATCTAATTTTCTGCACCAGAAGAATGTAATTTAGCTGAAAAAGAAAGCATAGTAAATCTTTGGTAGGTTTTTAAAAATAAATTCATCATTATAATCTCTAGTTCCAGTATTTTGAAGTTTTACCAAATAAGATATTTTTCTATTGAAAGTAGTAGAAATGGTTGTGAAAGTATGTCCAATCTGTTTCTATGAAATTGACATGACTAAAGATGATGAAATGATATACTACTGCATGTTTAAAAGTCTGAGGTAATTTGTTGGAACACTCATAAAGTTATATGAAGGTGAACCAGTTTTGACCTTAACTGACTAAAAAATTTAATATGATGACACTTAGGTCATCTATTAATGATATCAGTCATTTTCACAGTTTTTATTTCTCTCAATGCTAAAAATATAAGTAACTATGTCAAACTGATATGAGATCAAAGTAAGAATGGAATTGTCAAAGCATGTCTTCCTATTAGTACCAACTCCCTTCCAATAGTTTAGGTAACTCTAAACTACATATTCACATATACTTTGATCACAAGCCAGAGAAGCATCTTATATTCAGTATGCAGATTTTTTTATACAAAACATTAAATGTAGCTCATAACTAATTTATTTGATAAGCCAGTTCTGGATAGTTTAAAGTGATATCTCAGTTTGATTAGCATTTTTGGTATTTAAAAATAAAATGTTATTTTTATTATTGTGTGATTGCAATTTCCCCATAATTACATAGGGAAAGTTTGCCCTTAGAGTCACAGAGAATCTCAGCAGTTTTTCAGGCACATATGTCATACACTGTGTGCCTTAGAAAATGTGTCTTTGAACCTTCTAAAGCATGTAAGGTCTCCACTAAGTACTTTAGGTACTGGGATAATACTGCTAAGCAAAAATGGTTTTTCCTACTTAGGTCATTTAGATAACATTTATTCTTTAATATCAGAAAAAGTTAAAGGTATAACACTCATGTTTTTTCCAAACTAGTAATCAAGCTACAACATTTAGTTAGTACCATGTGCTGCATTAAATAGAACTGTTAAAAAGAAATTGCCCTGTTTTTGAATTGATACCTTTTTTTTTTTTTTTTTTTTTTTTTGCAGCAATAACCTCGCGCCTGCCAGGGCAGGCGCTTAAGGCACTGAGCCAAACTCCCGGCCCTGGTTTTTTGAGGCAGGGTCGCACTACGTAGCTCAGGCCGGCCTTGTGCTCGCGTTGTAGCCCAAGCCGGCCTCGAACTCACAACGCTCCGCCTACCTCAGCCTCCCGAGTGCTGGGATTAAAGGCATGCGCCACCACGCCCGGCTGATACCTTTTTTTTAATGGTTTCACAGTAATCATACGACCCCCTAAAATTTATCATCCAGATGACAATACATTCTGAGAACGAAAGGGGTACTTTTCATTAATTAGGCCAGGATAATAAGTCTAAACCAAGACTGTCGTAATCACAGATGTGCCCTCATCCTATGTTTTCTTGGGGCAAAGCCCTTCCAAGTACTACAGTATTTCACTACAGTGAATGTGGGAATGAGATATAAAATTTGGTTTGTAATATCTAACTGATTGCTTTTCTCTGTATTCGTTGCAGTAGCTCAGTTTTGCAAGGCCACATACAGTTTCAGGGGAAGAACTGGTTACTGAAAAGCACAGTATAAAGGAAGACAGTCACTGGATTGAGTGTGAGAGGCATCCTAAACTCACTCTCATAACCCTGAAATGAAAATTGTCTCTTTTATTCGGCTCTGAAGTTAACGAAAGGCTCAGAAAAATCCAACTTCATGATTAAAATCCATTCTTCTTATAAACAAGGTGGGCCTTCACCTCTTTAGAAATTGTTGAAGAATCCCTGACAGAGCAGATCACATCTCACTTCTTGCTGAGCTAAAGCAATTGTTTGTCACAAGTCTTTTTCTTTTTTCGCCTCTTATTTTGTATTCCACTGTTTTGTTCCAATCCCCCTTTGTTTTATTTGGCTGTGGAAGCCAGAGCCCCTTGCCTTTGGCAATAAAAGCTTATGAGCAAACATTCTCTCTGCCTTAGAAAGCAGAAGCATCACCCCAGTCTGCACATCCAACTGTGCCTCTCTCCAAAGTCCTCAGCCTGTTCTTAAATTGGAACCTGAGGAGTTTTGCCAAGATTGCATGCTGCCAGGTGGGCTCCTTTGGGCCAGTCCATATTGATTTGTGTTGGTTCCCCTGTTTTCTGTCAGTTAGTGATACTGTCACAAGCTTTGATTCCTCGTTATCTCAATTGCAAATTTTATGAAACCATCGTCATGCTGCTGGTGCACCCAGGATTTGAAACTGACAATACTGGATCAATGTCTCAGGGGCACAGCCCTGAATTTCAATAATACAATTAAATTCCTGGAATGTGAGATTTATCCAGATTGTCGACTCAGTATTTTCGGCACGTTCAGTATGTGAAACTACCCACACCCACAGCCCAAGCACAGTGTTCCTGTCAGCGCATAACGAAGGAGAAAGGCTTGATTGTGAACCTGAGGGAAAGATAATCAAATGTTGAACCGGCTGAGCCTGTTAGATGAAACTGTTAACAAGACTTGCTCAAATCACCAGGGGAATGTTGTGTGGGGATGAAGATTGGGGTTCAGTTCTGAAATGTGTAAGCAGGGTTAGGCCGGATAAGGAAGTCTCAATGCTTGTTGCTGAAGCTGTGTACCAGGCCTTTCGGAGGATTTGTGTTTTCCCGCAGGAGTCCCTTCAGCACACTGACTCTCTTGAAGCAGTTAAGCTCAACTCCGAGAAGCAGACTGACAGGGAACGTGTCACAAAAGAATGCCACACAGTAAAATTCTGATTTACACCAATACGAAACAAAGTTACAAAGCAACGATGCCAGAAAAATTACTTTTTTTTTTTTCTTTTATAATTTAAAGGATACGCTAGGGATGGGGAAATGGAAGACAAGTTACTCTGAACAGGTGCTGTCTACCTCTAATGCAATAAGCATGCTGACTACTTAAGTAACATATTCCTTTCAGTAGATTTGACTTTCAGTTTATTTATATACTTAAGACAATGAAGACTTCATAAACTGCATCTTCCTATATCACACAAAGCTTGGTATACTCTTTTTTTATTTCACTAGTTATCCCCCGTGGAACCCCTACCCTCCCCACCTGTGAACTCACAGAAGGATATTAATGAATACAGTCAACTTCCCGTATCTGGTGTGAGGTGACTAAGTCTTCGGGACTGATAAAGCATTTGCAGTCCTAGAGTCATTATCAATTTTATTCAAGATAGTGCACCACTGAAACCAAAGCACGTGTTCCAGTTCTTTTGCTTCTGCTCAAAAAAAAAAAAAAAAAAAAAAAATCTCAGCCATTCAAATTGGTATCCAAGGTCACTTGAAGCATACATTTAACAGTAAACTATAAAATTATCTGCCTATCATGGAAGCATACTAAAATTTGGTGGACCAAATTGTGTGTGACCTGTTACTATTGAAAGCAGTTATCTACTTAATAGTGTTATATACATTCATTACAATCTTTAAAAATATTTAAATCAGTTAAATGATACAGAATACATTTTAATATTTTACTGTGGTCTCTAAATGGCCAAGATTTATTTTTAATTCACCTAAAGAATCATTACATGGGGACAAATTATTTTCTAAACAATGTTAACCCTTAATTTTTATTTAAGCCTACTCAGGCTTTGTGTATATGTGTGCAGATGTTGAAAATATAGAGAAGTTAGAGAAGAACACCTGACTTAAAGCTGTGATGGCATTTATACCCTGCATTATAATGAAAAATATACATTAACTTTTTACTACTTCGATAACCATATCTATGGAAGAGAACAATACCCAACCTTGCTATTTAGGTGGTATGAATAAAGTAATATAAATTCAATAAAATCACTTTGTAAATTTTTAAGCACTCTGAATATCAGTTTTTAATACTACGCTGTATTTTCATGACTTTCGAAGCCAGGTTTGTTCAGTGCCTTGTACTACTCTTTGAGTTCTATTTTCTTGACTTATGAACTAACTTTGTCCTAATTGTATTTGATGGGTTCATTGAATCTGAATGGACACATTTTTCTGACTCCCAGACTGCCTCCATCTGCACCTCCAGGGAATCTGTGAATCTGATCAGATTAAATACTACCTTGATGATTTCTTTGTTCCATGATTCCAACCCAGATTTCAGTCTGAAATTTTTAAACTTACCTAGTCAGTTGTCTAAGGACACATTCAAATATGTTATGCAGTTTTTGAGTTCAGGATATCAAAAACTGAGATTTATCTTTTTCTTCCGCACCCTTCCTTCCACCCCAGCATCATTTGGTATATTTTACTTCCTGTGATACTTATGTCTTCTCATTGTTTGAGCCAAAGGAAATTGAGGTATAAGCCTTGACTAGTCTTTTATCTTTACAATTTCATATCTCCTCATTTCTAATTCCTGAAATGTCTTCTATAACGAGCCCATTTATTCTACTCTATTCCAAATCATAAAATTCCTTCATCTGGAGCACCACAACTACCACCTTTCTGAATTGTGACCCTACTTTGACTTGTATAAAGTCTTCCTTGCCACTAAGAGTAATTTTCCTAAACAGCAATCTTATTAAATCCATTGTTCAGCTTACATTCTTCCACTATTTTCTCTTTTCCCTTGGCATAAATTCTAAGATATAATATGCAATATCAGACAATTACTTTCCTCTCAAACTTGATTTGTACTTTTTTTTTTTTTTTGGCACTGGGACTTGAACTCATAACCTTGAGCCTGCCAGACAGGAGCTTAAGTCACTGAGCCAAACTCCCGGCCCTGGTTTTTTGAGGCAGGGTAGCATTGTGTAGCTCAGGCCGGCCTTGTGCTTGCCTTGTAGCCCTAGCCAGCCTCAAACTCACAATGCTTCTCCTACCTCCGCCTCCCAAGTGCTGGGATTAAAGGCGTGCGCCACCACGCCCGGCTGATTTGTACATTTGTATGTTTTAATATGATTTTCCATACCTGTTACTGTTGGTTTGTCCTTAATACTTAAAAGATTTCTGCTTGTTTGTTTGTTTTTTTATTGCAACAGGGCATTGCTGTTTAGTTTAGGCTAGTTTTGAACTCACTATGCAGCTCAGGTTGGTCTCAAACTCACAGCAGTGCTCCTGCCTCAGCCTACTGAGAGCTAGGATTACAGGCATGTGTCAACATGTGCAGCTCAGCATATTTTTTAAGTGAGATTTTAGAAGTTCCTTTATATTTCCTCTGTCTTCATTTTTTTTGAACGAACTATTTAATGAATTTCTGAAAGCATGTGTGAATATTTGTAATTAGGGTTATTTGAATTTAGACAAGCAGACCAAATAAATTTCTTCTTGTTGTGTTGCTGCTCCTGCTACTGCTATTGTTGTTTTTTTTGTGGCTGGAAATAAAATTCAGTGGTATGAAAACATTCTAAAGTTGTTAATGTCCTTTTTGTTCACCTTTTCAGCATTACTCATCTTTAGCACTACTGACATTTTGGGCCAATAATTCTTTGTGTTTTGGAACCATTATCAGCATTGGGGGAGATTTAGCAGCATTTCTAACCAGTGCGTGTTAGTATTTCTCTATCAAAGATGTCTCCAGACATTACCAAATGCTCTCTGGGGACCAAAGCCACCTCCACTTGAAAATCATAGGTTCACAAAACCTTTGTGTTTGGCCTTCAAAAATTAAGAAAGGCAAGTGAAAAGGAATTATATCGCTATAACAGATTACCTGTTTATTGATAATTGTTTATATAGGTACCCAGTCATTTAGCAGATTAAATGACTTTCTGCAGAGCAGAGTGGGTAAGGACCTGTGCAAGCTCAGCCGGTTTCATTCCTCCTTTGAATCACTACGGAATTCCAGATTTCAGAAACTATTTAGGCTCAAAGACTTATGTTTTAGATTGAGAACCAAGTCTTACTACTTCATGTGAAAGATCAGAGACCACCACTTTCATATGATATTAAAAAGAAGGTAACTATTTTACAGTTTTTAAAAATTATTGGTGCACTTTTGATATACATAGTGATCACATTCATCATAGAGAATTTGTATTTGTATGTAATATGTCTTGAGTCTAATTTTCTACCCTATTCCCTTCCCCTCCCTTAAACTCTTCTTCCCCTCCCCATTTACAAAAGCTTCATTTTCACATTTCTCTTTTATTCTCTTTTTTCTTTTCCCTTTATATTTGACAGACTACACCATAAGATTTAAAAGTTACATTGCTTTGTCTTATTAAAAAAAAAGCAGGTATCTCCTGAAAGTCTACTACGTATTAAACGCTATCTTCCACCTATAAGGTGCTGAAGCCTAGTAGAAATCATAATAGAAAGATACTGTATTAGTCAGGGTTTTAACAAAGAAAACAGATGCAACACAAGATATACAAATGTATAACAAATTACAAGATTGGCTTACGATGGTCAGACAGAGTCAGATGAGGAAGCATGCAGAGGGTGTCTGCACGCTGGAGACCAAGAATTCAATACAAGTTCTGGAGTTCGCTACTGCAGTATCCCGTGCAAGTCCACACCATGGAAGGCTGCGACAAGAAGGCTGAAAAATCGATGCCGGAAGTCTGCAGGATCCAAGGCAGAAGCTGCGAAGCCTGCACTAGAAGCCAGGTGATGACGTCCAAGCTGAAGGCCAAGACTGTAGCGCCTCCGAAGAATGACACCTCATCCTCCTTTTCTCCTTCCCTTTTATGCAATCTGGGAGATGAGTCATCCTAGGGTGGGTCTTCTACACCCTAGGGAGTAGAATCGCTAAACCAATTTAGTTAAGATTCTAAATGTCTCAAATTGACACAATCAATCAACCACTACAGACAGTAAACACTCATTAAAAACAAAGAAACACTTTCATTGAAACAACTAATTTTTAAAAAATTTTTTGAGCTAATTAGAAGTCAAATAGTTTTGAAAGCTCTAGCATTATAAAATATGCATGAATCTTTCAGGGACAGGCACAATGCAAGAAACAATAGCAGTAGCAGTCCTTTAATTGACCTACCAAGAGGTTGCATTTTAAGATCTTTTCTTACCATAGAAGAAGTTTACTTTTTAATATCTGTACTCTGTGACTGCCTATCATATCAAGAAGAATTATATTGCAAATAATCATGAGCTGGACTGCTTTTGTCTGTGGCTGAAGCTGAAGCCATCCAATTAATATATGGTGTTCAGGGAAAATAGCTCATTTTGAACCAGGGTCTTAGGCAAAGGAAAGGACAGTCTTTTATTAACTTTGTCCCTTGTCTCTAGACATATTTATTGCATTCTTCTGGAACAGAAATAATAGAAGCTCAGCCATAAGGCCATGTGTGCATAAGAAAAAAAAAAACTTTCAGCTGCTATGAATGTAAATGACTCTGACACTTGATGGAAAACAGTATAGTTTAAAAATTTTAAAATGACTCACAAGATTTAGAAATCTCTTCTAAAAATATAGGCCTTATGTTATTTAAAAGAATATTATGTACAAATGATGATATCTTGTTTTTGTCCACGCATATACCTGCATATTTCAGTTTGTTTCATATCTCTATTGCAGCATAATAGAATGACAATGCAGTGAATTTTTATTCTTTGTCTAAAACTGTAATAAACATTACCCAGCTATGAACTGAAATAAAATTTTAATGTATTTATCTACTCTAGGTTCAAGGTTTATCTGTACTCCAATTTCATTTTAGACTTTTGATGTGTGTTTATTATAAAATATCAGTCTTCATTATTATTTCTTAATATATTATATCAACTGTCATTAATTGTTTTCTCAAATGTTTTGAAATCTTTCAAATATAGTTCAGTATGTGAATCTGGGAGGAAATTTTAAAGGACAACTTTGGTTCATGCCAAAAGCATTAGCCTAGAGAGAGAACATTGTTAACATACTTCAGGTAAAATCCTGCCGTGGTATTTGAGTGCAAAACTATTAGGCAACAGTGGTGAAATTAAGTGCAACCTAAAAAATAGCATGTTGGGAATAATGTTAAATCATCTCCAGGCAGAATGGCAAACTGTGCTTAAGCCTGGATATATTAGGAAGTTATAGTAAGCCAGACAATTGTCCTACTGTAGCAAACGAAGTCCCAGACATGCTACTTCTGGTCAGAAATTAGTCACATCTTCATAATGAACTGTTCATCACAAGTGGTAGGAAGGACAATGCCTGATTTAAGCTGAGAATGGAATCTCTATTGGCTAAGTAATGTGCCTTGAAAATAATCTCAGTAGTTGGTAATAAAGAAAGGTGATGGACTTGTGACAGTTCATCATTTTCCTGCTCACTGAAAATTTGAAAAGGAAATGAAAGAGACAATCTAGTTGTTGGCTCCTTTGTACTATTTTTCTGAACAAAAAATTGTCCAAGCCTCTGGAGACAGGGATCTACAACAATAAATATATCTAAATTTCTTTGCTTTTATCTATTCTCTAGTGTAAATGCTCCTAGAAAAATTAGAAATTGTTAGTAGGAATTACCTATATAGGAAGCAAAGCAAAGGTACTTTTACATTTTTACTTTTGGGTTTTTTATACATTTTAGGTTTTATAATGATTTGAATAATTTAATAATAAAGCATACACTGGTACAAGATAAAGGGAAAATAGACAAAACACAAGTCCTTGACTTCTATTGGGAAAATGATGAGAAGTTGTAAATAGTAAATTATTTCTGTTAACCCTTAAAGCGTAGAGCACAGTTACATTTCCAGCAGTTTGGAAAACAACAAATTAAAAGGTTTTATTGTTGCTGTCATAATCTGGTATTTCAGACTGTACTGATCAATCAAATGGGTATCCAGTAGTAGCTTCAAGGAGATTCAGGCATGTTAAATATCTACATCAGCTTCATCTCTTGACATGCTTCTGTTATACAGAAGTCAAAGTACTTGCTATTTATATGTTTCTGTAAAAATAGGTTTATTGGATTCTAACTCACAGGATTATGAGCACTGAGCTAGAAGGGTTATAAATGACCAATGTTACAAATGACACATAGTAAATATTCAGTAAGTTTGAATGGTGACTTCTTCAAGATGAAATGAAATTTCAAAAAAAGCATAAAAACTTAGAAGAATAAATAATGGAGTTCCATTCACATCTACATATTCTCCACTGCAATTCAAGATCGTAAATCATTAAAGTTATAATAAATCACTGTCTTTTAGGCAGTCTTGATCTCTGACCCATTTTCCCCTCAACTCCCACATATTGATATAATATAATAAAACATTGATGCTATTATCATTGCTCAATAAATATCAGAATGACTGCTGATTTATGTAAGAAATTAAATAATAACTAAAACCAAAGAATCATTTATTTATATTCTAGTTTTATTAAGTTAATGTTTGTCAAATAAACACTTAGAATATAGCTGGATTTATTATATTGCCAGTCCAGTTTTAGTGAGTATTTCAAGACAGGCTTCATAACAAAAGAAAGTAAATAACTATGTGAATTTGAAATTATCTTTGGGACTTCTAGAAACTGGAGAGCTTGGCTTTTTGTTTTTTTATTTTCATATAAAGAAATGATGACCACAAAAATTCCTGAAGTGAATATTAAAAATAAGAATATTTTCCAACACAGCCACACCAGTATTTATTTGATTTCTTCATGATTGTCATTCATTTTGATGTAAGATGCAATCTAGTGTTGTCTTAATTTGCATTTTTCTAATTCCTAGATATGTTGAACTTTCTTTTTTCCATGTTTATTGTCCACTTATACTGCTAAGAAGTGTCTATTCATTTCACTTGCACATTTCTTGATCAGGTGTTTTATTTTCAGTGGTCTGATTTTTTTAATCCATTTTTTTTTTTTTTTTTTTTTTTTTTTTTTTTTTTTTTTTTTTTTTTTTTTTTTTTTTTTTTTTTTTTTTTTTTTTTTTTTTTTTTTTTTTTTTTTTTTTTTTTTTTTTTTTTTTTTTTTTTTTTTTTTTTTTTTTTGCTGCACCGGGGATCGAACTCACAACCTCGCACCTGCCAGACAGGTGCTTAAGCCACTGAGCCAAACTCCCAGCCCTTTTAATTCTTTGTATATTCTAGATATCATTCCTCTGTCTGAGGAATAGCTAGCTATTTTTTCATGTTACATAAGTCATCTCTTCATTTTCTTGATTTGTTTTCTTTGTCATGAAGAAGCTTTTTAATTTCTCATTTGTTGATTTTTGCTGTTATTTCTTGTGCAATTGGAGTTTTGATCAAAAAGTCTTTGCCTAAATTATTGTTTCTGTCTTATGTTTAGATCTTCGATCAATTTTGATTTCAGTTTAGTGTATGGTGATAGATATGAGTTTAGCTTCAACCTTCTGCACATAACCAATTTTCCCAGCACCACTTGTTAAATAGCCTGACTTTCCTCCAACATACAGTTTTGGCTCCTTTGTTGAAGATCAAATAGCTGAATGTGTGTGTGGATGTTCCTACATACTGTAATCTTTTTCATTGATCCACATGTCTGTTTCTGTTCAAAATGCCATTTTATCACTTTTGCCTTGCAGTACAACTTGAAATCAGGTATTGTGATGCCTCTTGCTTCGCTTTATTGGCCAGGATTTCTTTTGCTGTTTGGGGTCACTTCTGGTTCATATGACTTTTAAAATTATTTTCTCTGGTTTTGTGAGGACTGCTATTGAAATTTTGATCAGGGTTGTATTGAATATATATCAATTTTGCAGGTACGGACATTTTGGAAATACTGGTTTAGCCCATCCAGGAATAGGAAACATATTTCTGTTTTCTGATGTCTTCTTCAGTTTCCATTTTCAGAGCTCTGCATTTTCATTGCCAAGGTCTTTTACTTCTTTGCTTATGCTAATTCCTAGATATTTAAATTTTGATAATGCTGTGAATGATATTATTTGCCTAATTTGTTTCTAGTGAGTTCATTATCTGGTATACACAAGTCTACTGCTTTTTCTGTATTGATTTGCATTCTTCTACACTGCTGAAATCAGTCATTAATTTTAAGAGTCTTTTGGGGAATTCTCTAGGTCTTCTATTCCCTTCTACCTTGTTGTTGGGATTGTGAACTAGTAAAACCATTGTGAAAATCAATATAGGGATTTCTCAAAGAACTAACATTAGAAATTCCATCTGACCCAGCTATTTCCCTTCTAGGTATCTTCCCAAAACAGATAAAAGGATCAGATTACAGTGATACATGCATATCAGTGTTCATAGCAGTCCAGTTCATAATAGCTACATCATAGGAGCAGCTTGTCGATAAACAGAGAAAAGGACAAAAAAACTTTTATATCTATAAATAATGGAATTTATTTGGCTATAAAGATAATTTTGATATATTTGTAGGAAAATGGCTACAGCTGGAAAATATAATGTGAAGTTAAATAAGATGCATAAGCTTAAATATTGTATGGCATCTCTCATCTGAGTAAGAGAAATGCAAATAAAGAACAATATAAAGAACTGATAGAAAAAAATGGAAATAGATCTTTTGCAAATGGAAAAGATTCCAAGAGACTTCGGGCAAGGGTGAAAGAAGAGTAAGAAAAAGGATTTAAAATGTGTCATGTACATGGATCAAATACCCACAGGGAATGTAAATATCATGTGTCATAATATAAATTAAAAATGATAATATAATGAAAATGAGAAAAAGGTATCTAGATATGGAGGGAGGTGGATAAGAAGGGGAACAATAAAGAATCAAGTTGTGTTATGTACATGTATTACTCCCAAAGATGAATGCAGACTTTCTGTTTTGTAAACTACATTAATAATACAAATTCAGAAAATGAGAACATTGTTCATTTATGTATAATTTTTAGATGATTTTAATTCTTGCAGTACAAAAATAGTGTATCGGGGGAATTTAGGAAGATAAATATTAACTCTTCTATTTTTCATGTTATTTCAAAGTTAAGTTTAACCAAATGTATTCTGTTTCCTACCTTATTTAATTTGCTTGTCATAAGTGGGCTTTAATTATTAACATTATTTCAATATTTCTCCAAGTGTCATTCATTTATGTAATTAGAAGCAGATTATATGATCACTAATATTATGATTTTCAAAACTACAGCAAAGTAAATGTATCAGAGCGGGGATTACATTTGTACACTGTCTTTTCCTATATGAATAACAGAATCACAGCTGTTGAACAAAAACCTAAACAATATTTTAAAAACCTGAGTGAAACAAAAGTGTTGTATTGTTTATCCAACTTCAATTTTTACAGTGATCGAATTAAATTTTAAACATGCAATTAGCAAAAATTTCACAATCTGCCTCAGTAATTAAATACTATAAATGACTATTAAGTAGTGAAACATACTGATAAAAAGTTACTCTATTACCACATAGTTAATAGTATAGCTAAATTATTAAATGCACATCATTACTAAACATATTTTTTAGATGGAAGGTAAAAATGATAGTAGAAATAAAATACCCTTGAGTTTTATCACAGTTAAGTGATAGGGTCTCCAATCACTATTTGGCATTAGGTATGAAAACTGAATTTATAAAACCAAAACAAGCAGAAATAAAACTTATAGAAAATAACAGAAAATTATTTTTCTTTGTTAGTACCTGTTACGGCTTGTGTTTAGATGTCCCCCCAAAGCCTCATGTAGTCTTAAGTGGGCCTTTTTTAGAGATGGCTGAACCTAGAATGTGATTGATTCATGGTGCAATGCTAGGATTAAGGGTGCTAGGATTAAGGGTGGGTGAATACTAAACGAACACTAAGCTTCAGGCAATTAAAGACATGTAATTTAGAGTTGGGAAACAAGTGAAGAACACCAGCATACTGCTTTCACAATGTTCCCAAGATGTCTCACATGAATGCAAAGCCCAGTTTGAGAACCTGGAAGAATCTAGAAATTGAGAAGAGAGTACATAAAGAGAATAAAGAAGCTAGAATTCACAAGACAGGCTACTAAAAATTAGGAACCTATACATGTCGAGAACTCCAGGAGAAACATTAATGAAACCAATGTCAATAAAATGAACCCCAGCAAAAGATGAGACAAGCAGAGGAGATGACACAAACTACCAGTATAAGGAAAGCGACAAGAGACAGTATCACAGATGCTACAAATACCAAAGGGAAATAAAAGCATATCTTGGAAAAATTTTGTGTCCCAAATTTGTCAGCTTAAATGGACATGACTATTAAAGCTTACAGTTTTTTTCGTATCTTTGCCAACACTTGCTAAGGGCAGACTTCTCATTTTAAGAACTGTTTTAGTTTTGTTGGCAAGGATATAGAGTAACTGATACTGTTGATGAGAAGGTAAAATGTCACAACCACTTTGAGAAACATTTTGACAGTGCCTTAAAATGTTAAACATAACCTTTCTGGTGACTCAGGCATTTTGTTCCTAGATGTTTACCAGAAAGAAATCAAAACCTCTTCCATAAAATGATATATACAGAAACCAAAGAAGCTTTATTTTAAGTGGCCGAAAATGGGAAATAATTCAAGTGTCCACAAAAGATAAATAATCTGGTTCATCTCTAGTGCAATATTACATAGAAAAAAAAGTAAAAACAGTCATTTATGTAGAGACAACATAGATGACTCTTAGGTTTTGTTTGAATGAAACTAAACAGTATATGTCATACATTTGTTACATAAATTTTCAGATTATGCAACTAACTTGTAGTGTTATATCAGGTTTCCAGGGGAGTGGCAAGAGGGAGTGATTACAAAGGGACTCTAAAAAACTTTTTATGCACAGTAGATACTTACATATCTTTTATTAATTTTTAATTCATTCATTCATTTTTAAATGTTTTTTGACAGGGCCTTAGTATGCTATTCAGACTGGCCTTGAACTTACCATGTAGCCCAGGCTGGCCTTGAACTCATGGCAATCCTCCTGCTTCAGTCTCTCACATGCTGGGATTACAGGCACATGCCACTGTACTTGGCTATGTTCATGTTTCCATTGCATGGATGGACTCACTGGATATGCACTTGTCAAATTTTATTGAACTGCAGTCTTTACATGTGTGCAGATTCTTGAATAGCTAATATACTATTTTTTTTAGAAAAACTATTACTGTTAAAAATACTACTACAGCTCTGCTTATGAAGATATCAAATGTATATGAACATAAGATAGATAGTTTTTTTTTATTGGTAGAAGTCTTTAGAAAACCTTGAGTGCTTCACCAATATAAATGGTCTTTAGTAAAATGAAATGTTAACATTTGTGTGTTTAAGAATATTATTTTAATATAAAATGATATATATTATTTCAACATTTTTCTCCTTAAGATCTTTAAATTAGATTGTTTAGTTTAATTTCTTCCCTGCACAATTATTGCTAGTTTAATTTATATATTTTGCAATTACTTCATGGCCATGAGTAGCAGTTTGCCTGCATAAAAATTCCATTTCTACCATATTTTAATTAGATGCTTCATAAAGCACTGTAGAAAATAATATAATTTTAAGCATTGCAAGTCAGTGGATCTATATTCTGTGAAAAGATATACACTTGATTAATTTGTTTGGTTTGTTTTATCTTGCTATATTGTTATGAATATTTAAAGATACGCTTCTCTTCTTTGCCTACCACAAACCAGTACATCATAACTTGTATACATTATATGCTGATAATGTTTATATAAGTTTTTAAAAATGGTTTTTGCAATTGAAATGATCCTGGGTAATGTTTCAATTGATGTAATTTTCATTTTATATATATATATATATATACACACATATATATACATACTAATATATAGGCTTTAATATATAGTTAAATATATCTACTTTAATATATTTAGTATACATGTATATTATTTATTAATCCATGCATACCATAAAAAGATAAATTTACATGGCATACATGGATTCATAAAGATATCTAATTCCAGTTTTTCCTCATGATATGTCTAACATAATTTAGTGTGCTTTTAAAGTATTGCAATGACCCTAATCTCCAGAGAGTTTTCTAGTTGAAATTCTAGATCTCTATGATTCTCAAAATTATTCGAAACTGCAATTATGCCTGCCATGATACCAGCATAAGTATGTATCCAAGCTCCTTCATGTTATGTCCACTGTGCTGTTAGCTGTCTTCTGATAGTGATCAGAAAAGATAACTGTAATAGCTGAACTGCTAACCAGGCTGTGAGAAAGAGGTGGTTTACAGGTGGGCCTCATGATTTGATTAATATGGGGAAGAAAGTCATTGTAGTTTGTTTTGTGAAATGTTAGGTTTCAACAAGGAATATATGGGAAGCTATATATTGAATATATATAACTTTAGTATGACAGAGACACTAAATGATGCTAATATTTTTATAGAACTTTCTATAAGATTTTTTGAAAGAGGGCAAAAATATGAAAATGACATTTATTGTCTGAATAAAACTGTGTGGGAGAGAAAATGTAGCACTTGAAATACAGGAAAGCAAACAATTGGAGAACACAAAACACACAATGACAAAAGTAATTGCACATATTTATAATGCTACTTCATTTTCTTCAAGAATATACCTCATGGAACCAATAACGTATGTATGAACTATAGATACACATTTTTTACAGTTGTTTAATGATCATAGCTATTAGACCAAGAAACCAAACATACAAATGTAGTCTTACAAACTCACAGATACATTTGGACCACATAGCATAGAGTTCACAGATCTCATTCTCAGCTATGCTACATGACTTAAATTTGATTTTCAGATATTCTGCAATATATACAGCAGCTTCCTTTTCTTTCTTTGAGATATATAAGAAAATATCTGTCACCTGAAATTATACACAGTCTAATAGATATCATATGACCAATGCATCCAGAAATCCAGATTCCATTTTAAGCACAATTCTAAGACATTATACAAAAATGTAAACAACAGCATGGATACAGTGTTTCATGTCTAACATCTTCCAATTTTTTTGTATAAACAGAGATCACTGATCTGTTTCAGAAATTAATATAGTTGATACAGTGAAGGCAGAAATTCTGACCAAAAGATTGAGGTTAGAATTCATTTTATGCTTCGTAAGACTTTACTATCTGAAATTGATATGTTCTTGAGATTTGGACACTCTTTGCTGATTTGAAGAGAGTTAAGAAACTTTAAGATCTAGAAACAGACAACATATGTTTTTGCTGAGGAGATATGAACAGAGGATAGTCCATTTATTTTAGAAGTCATACTGAAATTGTTCTTCTGTTCTAGAGCCAGATAGTTTGCATAAAAATATACTTCATGTGTAAATAGCATTTCACCTACAATTTACTTGGAGCTATGGTACAACTTAAAACACATCTGTAAAACATAGTACAACTTCTGTTTCTCCATTATTTCTCTATGCAAGCATGGTTGACATGCTGGCCCCCAATCCTCTAAATAGTTTCAATTTTATCTTTAGATGAGAAAGTTCGCATTCTTGGGTATTTATCTTAAAACTTTGTAGAATTGACATTAGAGGCATGCCATATTTTCAACTTTCATCAGGGAACACTAAAAGGCATGCATTGTTACTACATTTATCACAGGAATATTACCAAGACCATTGTTTTTGTGTCACAGAATCCAGATATAAAATTCCCCTTGAGGAATTTGTTGAGTCAGTGGTAACCTGACTTTTGTTTCTTTGAAAATCTTGAATGTTTTTGTTTTTCTGAAATTCAGAAATACAGTTGGCTATTTCTCCTTCGTTTGTAGGAAATACACTACATATGTGTTTATTGCTTAAAATATTAACATCCTGACTAAATTTTTTCTGTATGTTCAAATGAACTTCCAATTCTTTAGGTAATTAATGAAACACACCTCTGGGAATGTCTGTTAAAGACTTTTAAGAGAAGTTTGGCATGTAGGTCAGTAAGAAAAGGGAGGGAAACATCTACTCTGATTGTGGCTGATACCATTCATAGACTTGTACCCAGGATAGAATGAAAAGAAGGAAGTTGGCCATGCCCATTAGCTCAATTCTTCTTCAGTGGATGTAACTTTTCTGCTGATAGTGGCTGTTGACATGAAATTCCAGTTTCTTCAGCCTTTCAGTGTGTGAACTCACACCGCCTGCTCTACATGGATCTTCCAGGTTCTCACTGAGGGATAGCACTGCATCCTTGGTCAACTTTTTCTGAGGCTTCCACCTTCTTCTAGTGAGTAGCACTGGATCCCCTGGCTCTAACATGAGGACAGCTTTGATAGCCACCGCTAATTCTTAAAAACAATCTAATACTTCCTTTATTGTAGATATATATGAAAGTTGTATAGTGCTGTGGAAAGGAAATAATTATTTGTATCTCTAAATAAAGCGTCTCTTAACTTCTGAATACTAACGCTTATATAAAACTCAATTCAAACCTGGGTTTGGTGGTGCAGTATTCTCAGTGATCCCAGTACTCAGGAGGCTGAGACCAGAGTATCGTCTTCAACCTGGGCTCTTCAGTGACTTCAAGGTCAGTCTGAACTACATAGCAAGTAGACCCTGTTGGAAAAAAATAAATTCAGAACTCTCAGAGTTATGATTTTTCACTAAGACCTGCCTGTATATAAGGGACATGATTTGACCCCATCCTTTTAAAAAATATATTACTGTCTTGATTGTCCCCTGAATATTTTATATGAAATTGACAACTGAGACAATGTAGTCAATATTTACTATATTGGTGAAAATTAATTTTGTCCTCTTTTCAACAAATAATTTGTTCTATCTGCTACTGTTTTTTCTTTCTGATTAAAAGTACTTTATTCAAGTATAATCAATGTATTATTCATACATAGTAAATTTCTCCAATCTTAAAAGTATGCTATGATGAATTTTGGTATATGTTTACATGTAGATCAAGTTCCTCTATCCCTCTTTATTGACTGGTAGACATATGGATCGGTGAATACTGTTTAAAATATTATGATTAAAGTTACTATAAATATTATAATAAAAGATTTTGTGTGGCTATGTATATTTCTGAATACTGGATTGAATCATAAGACCACTGTATCAAACTTTATTAAAAAGTATAACAGAGGAGACTTTATACTTTGCATTTCCATCAGCAATGCATAGATGTTCTAGTTCTATATTTATTCAATATTTGATGTTGATTTTAAAATCTTAGGTATTTAGGTGAACTATCTTATATTTTTGTTGCTTTATTTTGCACTTACCCCATAAGTATTCTACATGTAAGTTAGCCTATGGATATCTTTATTTTAAAATATTTCTTCAGGGAGTTTTTTCCATTATATTGGATTGTTTTTCTTTCATTATTTACCTGTGAATTTTTAAAAAATATGATACACTTGAGAGTCTTTAATGGACATATAAATATATGTATAGGTGCATATATTAATTAGGTGTATGTCTGTCATATATATATATTTATATATGAAATATTGATGGAATACCACACTACAAGTCATTTCATAATCTGAATAACATAGCAGTATATAACAATATATGTGCTACACCATCCTCAAAAGAAACTGACTTCATTTATAGGCTCCTCAGGTTTGGTGTCTATTATTACATAGATTAAAAGTGTTTGTGTGATTCTGTAGTCAGGTATCATCCAGAATTCTGAAAATAATAAACACCAGGGAATTATATTTGACTTAATTCTTACAAGTGATTTAGAAAGATAGATGTGTTGTACTATTTTTCTTCAGATTTTCTTCTGTATTTTTCCTATAGTTAATGCTATCATTAGCATAATTGCTGGCACCTCTGGTCAAGGTTAATAATAGTCTTCCCCAATAGTAAAGTAGTCTTATATCCACTGTTAACTCTCCCTAAACAGTTGCATGTACACTTTCATACAGCTCAAAATGTTTCCTAATTTCCATCTTATATCATTTTAAATTCAGTGGGTATTAAGAATATAATAGTTTAATTTCAAAATATCTGGAAATTTTTATATGCATTCCTGCTATTAATTTATAATTTAGTCTATTGGGGTCAGAGAGCATACTC
>RJWM01026970.1:0-27396 GCA_004363535.1 Dasyprocta punctata | reverse complement strand
TTTTTTTTTTTTTTTTTTTTTGGTACTGGGGATCGAATTCACACTCTCACACTTGCTAGGCAGGTACTTAGGCCACTGAGCTAAATCCCTGGCCCGGTTTTTTGAGACAGGGCCTCACTATGCAGTTCAGGCTGGCCTTGAACTTCCTTTGTAGCCCAGTCTGGTCTTGCACACACAACAATCCTCCTGCCTCAGCCTTCTGAGTGCTGGGATTAAAGGCGTGCACCACCGTGCCTGGCTTTATTTGTTGCTTTGAAGAAAGTAACATATACCTTCATATAAATGGTCATGTGACTATGCAATCCTTTTCTTAGGAAAACTCCAAAGGTAGAAACTACCTATGGCTATACATTTTTGCAAGAACTCTGTGTCCACATTTTCACTCACAGGCCTGTGGTATCCCAGGATTCCTGTTGAGGGGAGACACCAATTTCTGGACCCAAAGGAGGAATCAGGCTAATTGGTCTTTACAGGAAGAAACTTGGGCACAATACCACTCCCAATAAACTTTCATCTAATGAATGAAACCAAGCAGTCCAAAGACAGTAACAAATATTTTAGGTCAAGTTTGGGTGTCAAAATTTTCAAAGCTAAGTCTTAAAAGGTGTTCCATTTCATTGGGATAAAGATTACACATACTGTCATTATGAACCTATTTAATGAATGAATTTGCTTTTACGACTGAATCTTGCCATTGTATCTGAGGTGGTTCAGTGGGAACAAAATACACAATATTATTTCTAAAAGATGTAGTGCTAATTCTAAAAATAATCTAGGTTGTCATTCTTTTGTCCATTTTAACAAGTCCTTCGGAGTCTGTTTCTTCAGTTACCCACATTATTGAATTCAGCTTCCTAGAAATGTTTGGAAATCCCAAGATAGTAGACTAACAATATTTTTGAGAAGTATACCTCAAGTTATTCACAAATTATTAAGCTGAATGTCCACCCAGAGAATTTATTTTCTTTGGATACATCTACTTTGGAACTGAGATGGCGATACCCAAAACCACGAGTCTGACATGCCACAACTAAAGGCAGGAGAACCTAGGGGACGATCAACGCGTGACCCTCTGCATATGTACCATAAATGGTTCAACTACAATTGACATTAGAGTATTTTAAATTAGCATACTTAATACATAAATAAATGTATGCAAACATCGAAATACTTATTTATGCTCATTATTTATCTTCCTAAAGACACCAAGAATTCATTTTACTTGCTACGATATTTAGGTTATGTTGATAAGTTGTGTTTTAATGACTGATGTGCTTTTACTATATTAAAATCTATGCACCATTGACATCTTTAAATGATGTGGTTTAAGGTTTAGTGAAACATTGTTTTGATTTTCTTTTAATAGTTAATTTCTTAATTGTTATCATTATCCTTTCCATGATATGTATTCTACCAGTAATGCTAAGCAAATGACTTTTAGTTAAAATACTAATAGGCAGTTACATTCTCTGATTTTCCTGGAAAATGTGTTTTTTAAACTGAATCTTTGTAAAGTTTATAGTGATGTCTTTGAGGGAAAATTAATAGGAAGATAAAGGCAGAGGTAGACAGAGAGGGCATTGGAAGTCCCTGACCCAAATGTGCTCTTGGGGATCTGGCAATAGTAACCACTGACACCAGCTCTGGGCTCTGATCAGTGCCAACAGTGGGTTTCACTCACCAGTGTGTGCAGACCCCAACCTGAGTACCTCAGCCTTCTGTGGACTATCATCTCCTCCTGATCACAGTCATCTCCATGTGCACTGTTTTTCAAGAACAAATATTAACACTATGGGAAGGGTAAATCTGCTCCCAGATGAAGTTATCAAACCCCAGGCTGAGCCCCTGATGGGCCAGGGACACGAAAGTGAGTGAGAACCACAGGAAGCTGTGTCCATGTGCCTGAGAACAAAAGAAGAGAATCACTGGTCACTTCCTGCAGGGAAAAGCTCAGACTTCAGATATTCTTTATACCCTGTAAGACAGAGGTGATGACTAGGCCCTTCAAAATCATTCTTTCTGTGATTCCTACATCAGCCAAGGAAAAACAGGAAGATCCAGTTATGTTTTTGTCCATCTTTTCCTTACAGAGAATGCTCCTGTAAAAGAGGGCTCAGCAGGCAGAAGTAGAGTCTGGTAGGTCAAGTCACAGCTGGAGAGATCACCAAGTGAGAGTGCCTAGTGCTGTGCTCTAAGTGCATGTAAGGGCTTCTGCCTGCAAGACATGAAGGCATCAACTCAAGTATTCTGCATCCCGAAAATCAAAAGCAGGAAGCAAATGCACACTAGTAACAGGGAAAGAAAGAAGATGACAAACCCACACGTACTCCAACCAGCACATCTGTATGCATTCAGATTCTGTTAAAGCCTATTACACAGAAAAAAGTAACTTTCAATTTTTTAAAATCTCTCTAATGAATAAAACCTGCACTTCTCATAGCTACAAATACACGTTTGTTCACTCAGAAACCAAACTTTCGAGGACTACTGTTAGCTTGCATATGAGAAACCTACTGTCGTGTTTTCCATTCTGTTTATTCTCATATTTATTCTATTAGGCATGGTACATTTTAAAATGTTTTCTTAAACTCAATGAATTAATTCTTGATTATGGATCTTAATTCATTATTTGAAAATTATTGAATTAAATATCTCTGAAAGTCAAAATAGTTTGGTTGAACCATGTAACACATGATAAACATTTACAAACAATATTTCCCCCTCAGTCATGGTCAGACCCAGAACCTGTGTCCGCAGAGCCCTCAGGATGCAGCCATATCAGTTCCTGGGGTCATACGATCAGGGTGGCTACTTCCAGACTGCTACAGGAAGGTAATTTCACTTTTCTCTATTGTGACTCTGGGGAGGTAGGGGAGGAGGTACTTTTGGAAGTGAAATTATGGGCTCTTTCCACTTGATACTGCAAATACACTTGTTATTTTTTTAATGAAATAGATGTGGTTCAATATCATGAACTCTGACTTTGTGAGCCCTCATCAAGCCTTGGGCACATATCTAGCAGTTTTTAGTCATACTTTAGTATTTTCCTTAAAAAGTAAATTTTACAATACCAAAAGCATGATCCATGATATAAATAATTGATATAATAGACTTAGTTAAAATTCAAAAACTGCTTTGTGAAAGACATTGTCCAACACATAAAAATACAAACCACAGATTGGGAGAAAATATTAGTCCATCTTTTTCTTTAAGACACATCTACCAAGGGAAGTTTAACCAAAATACATAAATAACTCTTAAGGTTCAACTATAAAAAAAAAAAATTTGGTTAAAAAATGGGCAGAAGATCTATCAGATATCTCATCAAAGAAAACCATGCTCATGGCTAAGCACAAACATGAAAAGATGCTCAATATTATATGTCATTAGGGAATTGCAAACTGGAGAAATGAAATACATACCAATACACATTCACCAGGACAGACTAACACTAAACCACTGACATCACTCAAACTGATGAGAACATAGGGCAACAAGAACCTCATGTGTTTGCATTGGTAGTAAAGCAAATGGTACACCTATTTTGGAGGATAGTTTGGTGATTCCTTACACAACTAAATATTCTCTTACCATACAATTAATCATTGATATTCCTTGTTATCTATCAAAATTAATTATAAAATTTGTCTACACAATAAACCTGCATGCAGATGATTACAGAAGCTCTATTGATACATTTCTGAACTGGGAAGCAACCAATATACCCCCCAGTATGTGAATTGTGGTACATCCAGACAGTGGAATATTATTTGATGATAAAAAGAAACAAGCTCTACAATCAGAAATGGAGGAATATTCAATGAACATTACTAAAAGAAGCCAGACTGAAAAGAAAACACATGATGTTTTCACCATGTGAGATTATGAAGAAGACAAAACTATGGATAGGTAAGATAATAAGTCTTTGCTGGGGACTAGAGCACAGGAAAGGATGAATAGGCAGAGCACAGACAGTGTTAGGGAAATGCACCTATCGTGTGTGGCACTATGGTGATAGATACATGCCTCTATAAATTTGTGCAATACCAAAATTTGCAAAATGCCAAAAATAGACTACAAAGTAAATTACAGACTTTGGGTAATAAAGATGAGTAAGTGTGGGTTCATCTGTTGTAACAAATTGCTCTTCTGATGGGGGATGCTGAGGTTATGTGGGTGTGGGAGGCAGGGGCTGTAAGGAAATATCTGTACTTTCCTTTTTACTTTGCTGCAAACCTAAAACAGTCTTTAAAAATAAGAACTTAAAGAAATTGGGAAGGAATATTAGGATGGTGGATTAATTCAGAAGCCATCCCAGAACCTGCTTTTAACAACAGATCTATTTGAGGGTAATATTAATGTTAACTCCAAACATCTTTAACTGAGACCCATTATAAATAGTAAGCATGTTTTGTTCATGCCAGAATTTCACATTCAACTGTCACTTTTGTGAGCAACTCCATGATGTTTCCCATTGCTGTACATCAGGGCCAGACCCAGTGCTTGGCAGGTATTAGGTTTAATAGGATTAATTATTGGGCATTAGGTTCAATAGAATTTAGCAGAGAACAATAAATGAACTTCCTAAAGAATCACAATTGTTACAGTTTAAATGAAAACACTGTAAGAAGCTATTACAAACAAAAATGCAATCCATCAAGGACTGGGAAATATTCATATTCATTTTGAAGGGAGAAGATGAATTGTGTAAAATGTGTGCCTGTCAAAATAACACTAAACACTAATATGATTTGTGATGGATAATGAATCCTGTGGAGTGGTAGGCATGGAGGGCCCCATGGGTATCAAGGAATTTCTTCTCTATCTAGTGTTTCCCTGATCCAGCAGATGCTAATTTTAGAAAATAATTAATAAAAATGGCAACTTATTAACTACACCTTTTAAGACTTTGTCCTTTCAGACAATAATCCCTCCTCAGCTACCTCATTCCCATACTAATTTAGTTAAAGGGTTGTTAATTCTGTGGTCTAAATGGCATTATTAATGGCTACCTGAATTAGTGATGTCCAGATATTTGTTCACACAAATGGAGGAAAAGTAATTTTTTTTTAATGAAACTAGTTTTTCTTCCAAGTCTTTAAAAGGAAATTTTAATCATCCATTCCTATTCAGGAGAGGCTCTTCCCATTGTCTGATTTCTTCTCTCTCCAGTTAATTAATAAAACAAGTAGAAGAATCACCCAAAGTTCAAGAGCTGTTGTCCACTTGCTAGTGTTTCATGTCCCTGCACTTCTCAGGAGGGGAGAAAGGATCTCAGAAGAACATGGTGTTCTTTCCAAGTTATAAAATTAAAAGTAATGGGAGGCAAGGAGAAAGTCCATCTGTTTATTCAACAAAGTTTGCTCAGTCTTTTTAGGGCTTGGCATCATACTGGGTCTAAGTAGGGGCTACACCACAGAAAGCCTGAGCCTGGAAAGTTGTGTTTCCACAGGCTGAACACTAACAACCTCAAGTCACATACAGTGCTCACCATTTGGGCTTGGACTTTCCAAGCAACTCAGCAGCTCTACACAGGTTTCTTTTTGAACCTTGACCCCTGGAGTTCCTTTTCTTGGAGGATTTACTCTAGAGAACTTGTGACTGAAATTTCCTCAGCTTCCTGAAAGGTGATTTTGTTTAAGAGCATCTTGCCAGTTTTACTACCCAAGACTGCTCTCTCAAGGGCCTACAAATAACCGTTTGGAGCTGTAATGCTCAGAGAGGTCCTCGGAGAGGGCAGGGTCTAAATTCAGAGGATGCCAATCAGTATAGGCTGCTGGCTTTTTAGTCTAAGAGGAAAATGTTCCAGACTCACGACTAATTCCGTATGCTTGACACTCCCACTGACCATCCAATCCTTTAATATCCTTAAATCTTCTCAGCTGTTGAAAATTCCATCACTCTGTTTTGGCAGACATGAGTTTAGATTCAGTACTGGCCCTTATTCCCACTGCGAAAGCCTTGGATAAATTTTTCCCTGTTTCCTGCTGACTAGTGCAAGTTTGACTTTGACAGAACTAATGATACAGTGGCACAGTGCCAAAGATCTTCCAACAGACTCAAAACCCAAAATCCAACTACACCTGGAAGATACTTCAGAGAAGTAGTCATTACTGAAGGGTCCTAAATACTATCAATAAAGCTACCCAACATAGACATTTTACAATCATCACTCCAGGAATTAAACTAAAATAAAAGACAAGAAAATGAGAAGACTCTTAAAGAAAACGCAAATCTAATTATTCATTCCAGCAAAGGCAAACCCAGGGAGCAATGAGGTGGAACAATCTGAAAGCCACCCACCAGGCCTCTCTGAAGTAACAACAAAGCAATCGAATAAGACTCTGGAAAAAATCAAATCAGAAATAATCTCTCAGATAACTACAGAGATGGTGTCCAAAATAAAGACCATGCTTAGTGATGCTAGAGTAGATACAGACAAAAATAAAAGATGAGTTTAAGAAAATTATGGAAGCAATGAATATTCAACATAGGAAGAAATGGAATCTATGAAGCAGATTCAATAATATATCCAGAAGAACAAAAATTCCATTGAAAGTATTCGAAGTTGATTAGGATAATGTAGGACAGGATCTCAGTTACTGAAGACAGAATTTCACTTACTGACCAGGAAAAGAAAGATTTCTCAAAGATACCAAGAGACCATGAGAAATCAATCCTGCAGCTGCTCGATGAGACAAAGACGAATAACTTAAAAATGATCAGAGTCAATGAAAAAACAGGAGATACCACAAATGATATTAAAAGGCTATGCACAGACTTCATGGCAGAAAACTTACCTAGTAGAGAAAACACAGAGAAGTGAGGTATATAGAACTCCAATTAGCATTGATAAAAAAAAAAAATCTACATCCAGACATATCTTAGTCAAGATTCCAGAAATTCAACTCAAGAATAGAGAATAGAATCTTAGAAGCTATTAGGGAAAAGAAACAAATCACCTGTAAAGGAAAGCCCATCAGAATCAAAGTCTACTTCTCAGCACAAACTCTCAAGCTAAGGAGAGCTTGGAGTGAGGTACTCCAAGTTCTAAAGGAAAATAATCTTTAACCCAGATTGATGTACCCTGCAAAACTATCTTTCAAAACTGATGGAGAAATAAAATACTTTAATGATAAAGAACATCTGAAGAAATTTATGATCACCAAACCAGCACTCCAAAATATTTTGAAGGACGTTGTAGAAAGAGATAATAAGGACTATAGCTCCATGAAGACCAACAGAAGGAATGTAACAGGCAAAGCAAATAGTTAAACACAGGAGGAAAAAAGGAGAGGTAGAGCCTACAAGATGAAAATAACACAACAAGGATAAATCAATACATGTGAGTTAAAACAGTCAGTGTTAATGTTCACAATTCACCAATCAAAAGACACAGACTGGCAGAATGGATCAAGGTGTAAGACCCCACAATATGCTGCATGACAGAAACATATTTAATTCAAAAAGAAATTCATAGACTGAAAGTCAAAGGATAGAAAACATGTTTCATGGAACAGGGACCCAGAAAAAAGAAAGGTTAGCTATTCTATTTGCAGACATTGTGAATTTCAAGCCAAGACTGATTAAGAGAGATAAAAAAGCCATTACATCTTCATAAAGGGAGCAATCCAAGAGGAACAGAAAACAAACATAAATACATATGCAACAAATATCAGTGCACCCAGTTATATGAAACAAATACTAGTGGACATGAAAAATCAAATAAGCCCTAATACAATTGTATTGGGGGATTTCAATATATAAAGTCCATCAGTTCAGCTGGTCATTGTCCCCAAGCAGCAGACAGCTAATACGTTGCAAAAGTTCTTTCTTTTAACTTGTAATTAATTGAGCAAATGAATTAAATTGATCCTGACTCTGAGAACTCACAAAAAGAAGGATCAACTAGACAAAAAAAAATAACAAAATATTAGTAATGAACCAAACTTTTGAACAAATGGACTTAGTAGATGTTTAGAGAGTGTTCCACCCCACAACATCAGAACACACATTCTTCTCAGCTGCACATGGGATATTGTCCAAAAATAGACCACATACTGGCTCATAGAACAAGATTAAGCAAATGCAAAGGAATTGAAATTATTCCAAGCATATTATCAGAACATAGTGCAATGAAATTGGAAATCCGTGGCAAACAAAATCACAAGAACCTCATAAACACATAGAAATTAATGCTACCCTCCTGAACAACCAATGGGTCACAGATGAAATTGAACAGCTTTTACAGATGAATGAATGACAATACAACATATTGGAACTTATCGAACATAATGGGAACAGTACTAAGAGGGAAATTTATAGCAGTAAATACCCATATCAGAAAAACAGAGTAAACACATATAAACAACCTAATGTTGAACCTCAGACTTCCAGAAAAAGAAGAGCAGGCTAAGCTAAAAGCTGGTAAAAAGGAGGAAATACAAAGATCAGAGAAGAAATTACCACATTGGAGACTAAAAAAGCAATACAAAGAGTCAATGAATCAAACAGTTAGTTCTTTGAAAGATTAAATAAAATTGACAAACCCTTAGTGAATCTTATCAATAAAGGAAAGAAAAGACTCAAATCCATGAAATTAGGAATGAAAAGGGCAAAATCACAACAGAGCCAGCCAAAATACAGAAAATCATCTATACCTATTTTGAAAAATTGTATTCTAACAAGAAGGAAAATACAGAAGAAATGGACAGATTCCTAGATTCTAATGAATTACCAAAGCTGAATCAAGAAGATAAAAATATCCTAAATAAATCAATATCAATCAATGAAATCAAAGATGTAATAAAAAACCTATCAACAAAGAGAAACCCAGGCCGTGATGGATTCATTGCTGAATTCTACAAGAAATTTAGAGAAGACCTAATATCACTACTTCTCAAACTCTTCAATGAAATTGAAATGGAAGCAATACTCCCAAATGCATTCCTGGAAGCAAGCATTACCCTGATACCAAAACTGGAGAAGGGCCCAACTAAGAAAGAGAATTACAGGCCAACTTACCTAATGAACATAGATAAATTACTGGAAAACTGAATGCAACAAATTATCAAGAAGATTATACACCATGATCAAGTGAGATTCACCCCAGGGACGCAGGGATGTTTCAACATACATAAATCAATAAATGTATTAAACCATAATAACAGAGCCAAGGACAGAAAGCAACTATTATTTCAGTAGATGCAGAAAAAGCCTTTGACAAAGTCCAGCATTCTTTCATGATAGAAAACCCTTTCCTATCCTTATTCCCTTTATTTCTTTCTCTTGTCTAATTGCTCTGGCTAATATTTCCAGAACTATATTGAATAGGAGTGGTGATAATGGACATCCTTGTCTTGTTCCTGATTTTAGGTTGAAAGTTTTCAGTTTTTCTCCATTTAGTAAGATGTTGGCTGTTGGTTCATGATGTATGGCTTTTGTCAGGTTGAGGTAGAGACATTTATTCTGATTTTCTGTACGGTTTTTATCATGAATAGGTGTTGGATTTTGTCAAAAGCTTTTTCTGCATCTATTGAGATGATCATGTGGTTCTTGTCTTTGACCCTGTTGATATGGTGTATTACATTTATTGATTTGCATATGTTGAA
This sequence comes from Dasyprocta punctata, assembly GCA_004363535.1. Classification (NCBI taxonomy): domain Eukaryota; kingdom Metazoa; phylum Chordata; class Mammalia; order Rodentia; family Dasyproctidae; genus Dasyprocta; species Dasyprocta punctata. The sequence goes on along the minus strand of RJWM01026970.1, from coordinate 17,785 downwards.
CCATCCCTGCATCCTGGGATGAATCCCACTTGATCATGGTGTAATAATCTTTCCAATAACTTTCTGTATTCTATTTGTCAGTATTTTATTGAGGATTTTTGCATCTATGTTCATTAGAGAGATTGGCCTGTAATTTTCTTTTTTGGATGGGTCATTCTCTGGTTGTGGTATTAGGGTAATACTTGTTTCCAGAAATGAGTTAGGGAGACTTACTTCCCTTTCAATTTCATTGAAGAGTTTGAGGAGTGTTGGCATTAAGTCTTCTCTAAATTTCTTGTAGAATTCAGTGGTGAATCCACCAGGACCGGGCATTTCTTTGTTGGTAGGGTTCTAATTACATTTTCAATTTCATTAGCTGAGAAGATTCCAAAAATTGAACCAAGAGAGTTTTAGATTTAATAAGCAGATTTAGCAATGTAGCTGGTTACAAAATCAATACTCAAAAATCAATAGCATTCATGTACACAAATAATAATCTCACTGAGAGACAAAATTAGGCAAACAATACCTTTTACAATAGCATCCAAAAAAATGAAACATTTAGGAATCAATCTAATGAAAGATGTAAAAGATCTCTACACTGAAAACTATAGTACTCTGAAAAAGGAGGTTGAAGAGGATATTAGAAGAAGGAGAGATATCCCACAGTCTTGGGTAGGATGATTCAATATAGTGAAAATGACCATACTTCCAAAACTGTTATATAGATACAATGCAATCCTAATCAAAATTCCAATAACATTTCTTACAGAATTAGAGAAAACAATCCTAAAATTCATCTGAAACCAGAAGATACCTAGAATATCAAAGGTGATCCTGGACAACAAAGACAAGACAGGGGGCATCAAAACTCCTGACCTGAAATTATAGTATAAAACTATTGTGATAAAAACAGTACAGCACGGGCAAAAAAATGGACCCAAAGATCAATGGACTAGATTAGAAGATCCAGAAACAACTCCAGACACACTAAGGTACTTTATCTTTGACAAACACAGTCACTGGAAGAAAGATAGTCTTTTTAATAAATGGTGTTGGAAAAACTGGTTTTCCACATGCCGAAGATTAAGACTGGACCCATATCTCTCACCATGTACTAAGTTAAAATCTAAATGGATTAAAGATATCAACATTACAACAGAAACATTAAATCTGATGGAGGATAGAGTAGGTAAAACTCTTGAAGACATTGGCGTAGGCAAAGACTTTATGGATAAAAGCCAGACTGCACAGGAACTATCGCAAAGAATCAACAAATGGGATCTCACCCTACTGAAAAGCTTTTGCACAGCAAGAGAAACCACCAACAGTGTGAAGAGACTACCCACAATCTGGGAGAAAATGTTTGCCAGCTGTCCCTCAGATAAAGGATAACTATCAAGAATGTATAAAGAACTTAAAAAAAATCAGTCCTCCAAGATTTAAAGATCCAATCCACAAATGGGCATCTGAGATGAACACACATTTCTCAGATGAAGAAGTACAAACAGCAAATAAATACATGAAAAAATGTTCAGCAGCACTGGTTACTAGAGAGATGCAAATGAAAGTAACACTGAGATTCCTCCTCACCCCAGAAAGAATGGCTAGTATTAAGAAGTCAGTCAATAACAAATGTTGGAGGGGTTGTAGAGGAAATGGAACCCTTCTCCATTGTTGGTGGGAATGCAGGCTGGTGCAACCACTGTGGAAGTCAGTGTGGAGATTCCTCAAAAAGCTAGAATTGGAGCTCCCATTTGACCCAGCTATTCCCCTTCTGGGCATCTTCCCAAAATAATTAAAAACATCCTACCACAGTGATATATGTGCACCTATGTTTATAGCTGCCCAGTTCACAATAGCTAGATCTTGGAAACAACCTAAAGGCCCCTTGACTGAGGAATGGACAAAGAAGATATGGTATTTTTATATAATGGAATACTATTTGACTATAAAGAATGATAAACTAGACATTTTCACTCTTACATGGATAAGCATTGAAAATGTACTTCTCAATAAACTAAATAAGTCACACATATGTAACCATCACATTGTTGCATTTCTGTGATGAACTGAAAGAAAATTTATGTATATAAAAAATTAGTTAAGATAGTTAAAGGAAAAGAATTTTGAGTGAAAAGTAGTTTTCACAGGGTCATCTTCAGATTTCATTTTTAATGAGAAATATTTATTTGAAAATAATAGAACAATCATAACAAAAAAGATAGTCATATAGCTGGTTTCTCTTGATTCATTGAGGCAAAAGTTTTGTGCTAATAATTTTCTGGACAATGTGTTATGTTTTTGTCTTATACCCTAAACAACTGCTGTGAATATAACAATATACAATGTGCTGATTATTATCCTGTTGGCTTGTTCTGAAACTGTTTTACTTTAATTTCTTACTTTTCTTCTGTTTAAAATAAAAAAAACATACCACAAAAAATGCATGCAGTTAGTAGGCAAAAGTTTGAGTTTTTAGTAAAATTCTTATTTAGCCCAATAACTAAAAACTTTGTGTTTTACCATTACCAGCTTATGGGTTCAGCAATTCCTAACAATAGCTTATAGTGGTGACAAATGAAATTATGAAACACCAGGCATAAACCTGGTAACAGGCATAAAATGCATTGGTGAAACAGAATTACTGTAATGATAGATAGTAATTTCAACCTCAACTTTCGGTGCCATTTGGAAAATGGTCAAAGCAAAAGGCAGAAATCACGAATGAAAATGGTTTATGGAGGGAAGTTTCACAATTTTCCATGTGAAACAATATAAATTCAATGTTCAAAGTGACTACTGGGGAAGAAATATTTATGCAGCATTTATCAAGAGACTGGACTGTATCTTGAAAAGGACAAGAAGTAATCCCCCTAGTCATTCAAGCTGTAAGAAATGACCCACAAAACAGTCAGGCTTGTTCTCCAATCTCCACCCAAAGGAAAACAAGTCCATGTCCTGGGACAAATGGATTACTACACAAACTGTGGGATGAGTGACTGAAAAGAAAAATATGTTCTCTAGCAGGAAATAAGAAAAGTACTTGGATTTACATGAAAAGGTATTCTGAGGGCACAGTGTGGTTGTAAAGCTGCCAGAACGAACACTTAACTTTCCCACAGGACAGTGTGATGCCCGCACGGATCCTGGAAAAGCAGCGATGAGAATCACAAAAACTTTCAGCATTGGTGCCCAAAGTGGGGGCTGAGAAGGTTTATCTAGACCAGCACCATCCAATGCAGACATATTCATCATATTCATTACAATCCTCAAGTATTTTGAATTTCCTAGTAGTTGTGCTTAGAAAAGTAGAAAACAGATTAAATTATTTTTAATTTGTATTTAATTCAAAAGGTACAAGCTATTAGTGTTTGAACATATAACCAATATAAAAAGACAAATAAGATAATTTACATTCATTTGTTTCATGCTAAATATTTGAAATCAGATGATCTTTATACTATTCACAGAGCATCTGAACTTAATGTATCCAAACTGCAGAGAAGAAATGCATTGCCAGGGGACACTTGGAGCTTCATAGATACTTGCTTTCTGCAGGGAGACCCAGACTGAGTGAAGAGAATCTGAGTTCTCATCATTGTCTACCTAGTAACCAGTAGTTTGGGAAGGAGCCCATTTTTTCAACCCCTCATGAAAAATGATGATGCTTGTCAAAGACTATTAAAGATTTGTTGGCAAAAGGGTCAGTGTCTGAGAAGACCTGACAGTCACAAGGTAGCTGCATGTGGACCAGGGGGAAATGCACATCATACTCCATAGATAGGACTCAGTTTAAGGATGAAGGATGGTGAAGGAAGCATGAGGTCCATATAATGGACAACTCCAAGAAGACCAACTGCTGACTGTGGAGGAAAGCACTATGGTCATTCACAAGTGATGGAAGTGTGGGAATTTTCCTAAATGATAAGCACAGATGTTCTGCAGGGAAAGATGCTGGTGAGGTTTTAAACAGACTCTCAAATGCAAGCTCTTCATTATGTTTTCCAAACTAAAGTTTCAACATGCCATAAATCATTATAGCTGCGAAGAGTCAGTATCAGAGGGTATTTTATGTACCACATGAGGAAACTGAAAATTGTGCCATTCAATAAGACACTTTGCTGGTTAACCTTGATTGTCAGCTTGACTGGATTAAGAGACTCCTGGAGGAGATATTGGATGAGACACTAACTTCAACAGGGTCAACCCTAGTAGGTGAGTGGGCTCTTAGTTGAATGAAGTGGGTATTGGCAATGTGACAGTGGGGAATATTATATTTGGTACCTAGTCTTTTTGCTCAGGCTCTTCCCCTGTTCTCTGCTTCCAGGTGCCATGAGGTGGGCAGCTTTACTCTGCCACCCCCTTCCACCATAATGTTTCTGCCATCGACTGAAACCTCTGAAACTATGAGCCAAAACCAAATAATTTCTTCTTTAATTTACATATATTAGGCATTTTGCCCCAGTAGTGAAAACTTGCCTAATACAGACAAAATAATTAACTATAACTCAGATTGAATTTTCAAAGATGTTTTCATTATAAATCCTGGAAATTTTAACATGCAATTTCCTAAAAGTGCATCATTAGTAGGATGGTTTATGAGTACCTAAAAGAACAGTAAGCTAAAATAGCAGTGTATGAACCAAGAGTTGTTATCCAAAATAAACACTAAACAATGACATATAGACTTGTTTGCCAGGGAATTCACTGAACAGGTAGCCAATTTAGAAATAAGGTCAAGACCAGGGGAGCACGATATCTCTAGCAGGCATTGGGGTCTCATTTCCATAAAATAAGGAAACAAAAGAATAAATCAATAGAGAGAAGTGCTTACTCTGTTTTATTAGAATAGAGCTGAGACTCTGCTCATGATTACACAGAATTTGATTAAGGAAAACTATTTAAGATATTTTAAAGTTTCTGACTTGTCAATTTAGGGAAGCTACAATAGAGAGAAAGAGCAGTCATTAGTGGTTTGAGTTGACTTCACTTTAACTTTAGAGGAAAACAGTTGATACAGTTCTAGTTTTCAATCTTCATATTGCTAACAGAGGACTAATAATAGAGATTCCTTTTTACAAACTTTATTCTAGTTTAGTCAATAGAAATAAATTCAAGTGTAAAAATTCTCCATTTGTTCATGAAGTCAACTTAAATCAAGAAAGAGAAATGTAAGAATATATTTTGCTACTGAACTAATTTGTTCAGGTCAAGATCATAATGGTATGGGAAAGTAATTCATTTTCTATTTTTCCCTAAAATAATATGGAAATTTCTAAAATGATAGTAATACATTTAAAAATTTTTTTGTAGTCTGTATACAATGGCGAAGTACTCTGTCATAAAGAAGGAGAAACTTCAGTCATTTGTGGGAAAGTGGAAGCTATAATGTTAAGTGAAATAAATCAGATACGCAAATTTAAATAGTATATGATTTCTTTTATACAATAAACCTAAAATACAAGTGAAAAGCAAAGTAAAAAGATAATAGGAAAGAGGGTGAGAGATTTTTTGCAAATGAGAAGAATACAAAGAAGTAGAGGGAAGGGAGGAAGGGAGAGGAAAGAATTAAGATGCGTTGTATGCACGCATCAACTCCCTATGACAAATGTAATCATTATTTACTGCCAACATCCACTAGTAAAAATAAAGTTACTTTAGATTCAAGAATATTTTTTATTGTCACAGAAGTAGACTAATATTATTAAAGCACTTATTTTTGTATATTTTAATTTACTTCATTTCATGCAATAAATATTTCTGTTCTTTAAAATGATGACAAGAATCTAAAAGTGGTTCATTTTTAACACTCTGTTATAGTGTGATCAGGTGGCCCCCAATTAATTCCACATAATCATGGATGGGGCTGAGTCTGGCGTTCGTGATTGGTTTGTTGTGTAGCGCTGGGATTGGCGATACACGAGTGTTGCACCCACTCAGGGGTGGAGCCAACTTACAGTGTAAGGGTGAAAGGAAGGCGCTTCTCTCTCTCTCAGATTCACACCTACCTGTTTGGCTGCCACTCTGAATGGCTGCCCCACCATGCCACCCTTCCTTGCAGCCAGCTGAGTATTGACTGAAACCTCCAAAAACTGTAAGAAATAAGCTTTTCCTTCCCTAATTTGGGGTGTAAGGTATTCTGTCTCAGTAATAAGAAAAAAGTAACCAAGACACAACCTCAATTAATTTATATAGATGGTATTGCCAACAACATTCATGCTGATGCATCTGGTACTGCTTGGGGAGAATTAGAATAAAACAGCTACTTCAAAACAGAGCTTCAGGATCATGGGAAAGGTTGCTGATGAAAAACATGAATTAATGTTTTCCTTATGAACTTCTAGCATTTTCAGCCACTGTCAAGTTTCAAGAAAATGTGAAAATGATTTTGTTGTTAGAAATTAAGAAATAGAGACATAAAGACAGAAAAGACATTTGTCTCATTCCAGCAGACATTTACCATCATTAGGTTGAAAACAATTTAAAGTGATTGCTTTCAGATTTCCATACTTGTACGTGACCAAGCACTCTGCTATACTTGCTTGTATGTCGAAAAATGATTTAAAAAGCTTCAGAAATATCCATTGTAAAACCATCATCTCTTATGTTTATCTGCGTTAAGTCCAGAGAAAGACTAAAAATTTGAGGAAAATCCAGATAAAGTAATTCTTAAATTCAGAATTCAAGAGCCTTTCTGGAAGACAGAGCCAATGTCTTTCCTCTGAGCTTCACACACACACACACACACACACACGCACACACACACACTAAGCAGAGATGGGCTTTCTAAAGCATTCTGAATATATAAAATTCACTTATTTATTTCTGTTTCTCTTCCTTCTATACTAGTAATTCAAAGGAACACTTTTGTTGTGTACACTGACTCTGCAGAAATTACATATGCACGTGAAGTAAACAGCCACTGACCATGGTTATCTTAGACAAGGCAAGGTGATTCATTGTGGACACTGAGGCTAACTAACCCAGAAAGCCAAATTGCTTTATTTCAAATTGCATAAGTTCTGGATAGGTACTATTTGTGTCTCCATTTGATGTTCTACTGTTGTAGCCAAAACAATTTTTGTGTCTGTTCCATTGACCCAGTTACTGCAGAGCAAAAGGAAACCTTTTGTATTTGCATCTTCTCTTACTCCAAGCTTTATCCATGCAGCAATAATGAAATACCCACTTCCACTCACTGGGCACCTCGTTGCCATAGTAACAGATCATTATATAAAGTTCATCAATTCAGCTGGTCATTATCCCCAAGCAGCAGACAGCTAATACGTTGCAAAAGTTCTTTCTCTTAACTTGTAATTAATTGAGCAAATGAATTAAATTGGTCCTGACTCTGAGAACTCAGCATTACATTTATATAGCAAGGGGGAATTTAGAGACAAAAAAAGGGGGGTCTTCCTGGCTGATGCGTGCCTGAAAAGGAGATTTTTAATTAACTCAGTTATCAGATTAAACTAATAGATTTTTCCAGAGAAAAAGAGAAATGCTAGTCAGATTAACCATTCCATCATAAATTAAATGTAACATCCTTTTATCACAAGGTATTATTTGAAATCATGTCTCACCCCTTGCCCTTGTCATGGAAGCCTCATTCACTGTGATCTTGCTGGCTTTCATGAATGTCCCAGGCACACTAGAGTGCTCAAGCAGTGCCAATGGTTCAGTATGCAGACCCTGAGGACTCCTGGCTCCAGCACCTGTGGGTTATGTGGGCCAGAACAAAGCACCAACCTCTCTTTCCTCCTTCATTCTGGCCTCCAGTGCACAGCCTTGGTGTCACTAAGCAAAGTTATCTGTGTAAGCACTGCAAAGGACATGCTCTGTGAGAGTCAGTTCTTAGTTTCTTGCTGTTGCTCGGCTGGCAGGTGAGAAGTCCCACTCAAGTTCCTCTGGAAATCAGTCTGCTCTGCCTCCGTCAGTACTCCTCACAGGCAAACGAGGAGGGGAAATTATGTCTTTTTTTTAGGGGCCTCTATTGTTTTGCTGAAAACCAAAACAAAATTGCCCTGTAAGTGCTCTAAATCATAAGCTGACAATTTAAAAGAAATTTGCCCCTACATTTCCTGTGACTGGAAACCAAATTGTATTTAAAACAAGAGCCCAATCGATCCAGTCCTTGGCATATTCTTTCTAAGCTCTCACGTAGCCCTGGTTTTACCGGCAGCTCCAGCCAGACTGAGTATCATTCTGTAAAGGAGGCAACACAACGACTCCAAAAAGGCAACTCAGCATTTTGTCTTTGAACCAAATCTGTCCCTGAAACCCCAGGTTCAATTGGTAGGGTTAAAACACTCGATCTGGCTCACCCCACTTTCCAGATTCCTCTCTTGGCTTCCTGCCCACAATGCCAACTAATGGAAAGATTTCACCCTTTCTACCCTAAAGCATCAATGAGGGCAAACCTTTCAGAGCTTTCAATGATATGAACAGCCCACTACAGTCCCACTGTATGCCATTATTTTTTCTGCAAATTTTGTAAGTTCTGTGCATTGTTTCAGGAAATTCCCTCCCTCTCTTCTTGACCAGGTAACAGCCCTCCACTTTCTGACATCCCTGGCAAGCCCAGAGCTCCCCAGAGTTATTCTTCCATTAGTTAGGGTGTGGTGTTGGATTGATCAAACTGTAGGAGGAACACCTGTCTCTTCTGGTGTGACATCAGTGACATCAGTCTTCCTTGGCATCAACACCTTGTGGTGTTTTCATTTTTTTCAGGAAATAGATTGTCAATCAAGTTATACTGAATGAACCCATGAATATTTCACAAAGTTAAAAACGTTTCTCGAAATTAATCTTTTAAGATCAGGGTAAAAATGTGTCTTTCAGTTTTGCTGGTAATCACTAAGTGATAGCAGAAGGAAAATTGCATTACATAATCTTATAATTTATTTTGACAAGTTGAGATGTGCAGAGTATAGACACCATCCCTAAATTTCTGTTCATCTCTCTTGTTTAAGCTACGAAAAGTTACCTGAGTGGTGAGGAGGTAAGGCAAAAAGAGGGTATCTTAGCTACTTTTCTCTCTCATTGCTGAGTCAAAATACGCAACACCCAAAGTTAAAGGGAGGAAAGGATAATTTAGCTCATAGTTTGTAGAGAGTTTAGTCAGTAATTGGTTGGCTCCAAGGCAGGCTGACAGATAGAAATAGCAGGGGAGAAACAGTTCATGTCTGGCATGAGGTAGCAAAGCAACAAGGGACCTTAACAGTATCTTTCAGCCCCTTTTATATTGTATTTAGGCTGATGAGATTATGGCACTGTCAAGCCAATCAGTGGACTGATTTAGTAATCACCTATCCTTAATCCCAGCATCACACACTGTAGATCCAGCCACCTCTAAAAACAACACCATGAGAAATTAGGGTGACATCTAGACACCAATCATAACAGAAAGTATGGCAAGAGGAGAGCTCTAAGTACTACCTCCTGCTTTCCAAATTTTGCAAGTCTAGCAGCCACTCAGGGAGACTGTAGAGTCTGTGCAGAGAAGTTGTAAGTGTCTCAGTGCTCTTCAGTGCTTGAGGAGAGGGACATACAAGGCAGTGTTCTGTCAGGAAAGTGGAGATGAGACAGAAATTCCAGAGTGGGAAATAGAAACCAATGTCTAGGGAAAGGGTGGAGAGGGGAAGTCTACACTTTTCACTCAGACTTGGAAGGATGAGGAGGTATCCACCAGGAAGAAGAGAACATGAGGACATGGAAGGGTACCGGGCAGATGTGTGGAAAATTTGGGACCACTGAGTACAGATACATAGAATTCAGTGTCACATAAAAGGGAGGCTCACTGTATTGGAGCCAGGCAAACATCATAGCCTTCCATACCTGTCTCTGCTATAGAGGTAAAAATGCTCAAATCTCACTTGTGGCTCAAGCCTTCAGCGTTTGATACAAAGCATATGATATTATGGTGGGCCATGCAAACCTCTTGCTTTGAATGAAAATGTACATCTGACAGTAGGTATCTTTGCATAACGTAACTAGTTGGACCAGGTGGATTTTAACTACTGAGATCTACAAAAATTATTTGAGCAACAATTGAGAAACAGTAGACTTCACATAGGAAATAGACCAACTGCTGCACTCCTGGAGTTCAGCTTCTTAGTTTCTCAGCCCTTGGGTCATTAACAGGTTACAGGTACACCAGGTGCTGATTCCTCCCTGTCTAAGAAAGCTTCTATTTAGTCTTATGCTACCACAAGGAGCTGTGTTTTTCCCCAATATGCCCTAAAGACAGAATCACTCTCTGCCGTTGCCATGATGGGGAAGCTCTGACCAGGAGAAATCTCTGCACCAGGAGATATGGACAGAGAGGCTGGAAATGGCAAATGCTGGACACAGCTCACACGCCAGGTGATGGGGTCACAGGAATTCAGTTACAAAGCAACATTGTATGAGGTGAAGGTAAGAAACTGTAGTTGCCTGCATGAATGTAAGCAAACCTCTCAGAAAGAAGGTGGATGGTGATAGATTCTGCTAGCCTGGGGCTTAGCTATCTGTAACATGACATCCCCCCAACTTGGTACTGGACCCAGAGAAACATCTTAGCTCTCCAAGAATAACCTCTGTGTTTTCCTCATTCCAGAGATAAACTTCCCACTCCCTTTTTGTGTGTGTGCCAAGCCCTCTCCAATCCCAAGACTCCACACCCCCCCAAGCTTCCACCCCCAGCCCCCAGTAAATCTTTCCATCTCCTGTTTTACACAGGCAGATGCTCCTTCAAATCAGCTATTAATATGTCATTTTGCCCAACTCCCAAACTCCTCCCCCCAGCCAAAGTTGATAAAAGTAACTATGCTTCTTTGTTCTTGTTGAGAGCTTCTGCACCCCTCCAGCCCCTTAAGCTTTTCCATACCCTCCACATTAAAGGTCTCCTGCTTATTTCTCTTGTTCTCATTTTCTCTGTGCCACTTTATATTGAGTACCCCAAAATATTTAATCAGATGGAAAATAGCAAGTCATAGGATGCACAACTTTCTGTTGAGCTCCAGGTCAAACTACACAAAGAGGAGGAAACTTGTGACCTCATGGTGGAAGCACTGTTGAAAGATCACCCCAAGTCAATGTCACAGGTACTAGGAAACCTCCAGGGCTTCAGCGGCATGGTGGGTAACAAGCTGTTCATGCTTCACTATTACTTTACACTCAATGCCTCCATTCAATACAATACTATTTATGTTTTCAGTACTCAGTGCAAATAACCTTTCTAAAAATGGAAAGATACAAATAAGAAAATGTTGACTCTTGCCAAATCACATTTAACCTTGCTGGAACAAACCCTTGAGTTGTGTTCTATGTATACTTGGAAATACACACATGGTCCTCAGGTAAGAGGCTACATTTAAATGTGAACTATTAAAATAAGAGGGTGTATCTCAATTGAATACAGTTCTCTGGAGGAATAGAACTGATAAATAGCTATCCATCTAATTATAATAGAGGGTTTATTACATTAGCTTACAGGATCAGAGAATGGCTAGACCAGTCTGCAAACTGGAAAGCAAGAATGCAGCAACTGCTCAGCTCAAAAAGTTGGAAGCCACAGAACAAAATGCCAAGGATGCGGTCCCAGTCTGAAGCTGAAGACCTAGAAACTCCCTGAAGAATTGCTACTGTGAATCAGTGCTGGAAGCCCAAAGAAGCTGTGGTCTGATGTTGACAGGTGAAAAGCAGAATTTAAATACTGAGATCTTTAAAACATGTTTGACAACAATTGAGAAAACAGTAGTAGAGTTAGATTCACTCCTGCAAGAAGCCTCTGTCTTGCAAGTTCAGCTGACTTTCTACTCCTTCCCCTTTCTGTTCCATCTGGGCTGTAAGCCTATGGGATGGGACCACCCACCATCTGGGTGGTGCTTCCTCCTCACTTTGATGCCCTACATACAGATTTCCTCTCAAAATGCCCCCCAGATTCACCCAGGAGTTGCTTTCTTATTATCCTAGGCATCTCAATCCAATCAAGATAACAATCAGGATTAACCATCTCAGTATCAGCAACAATAACAGACAGAGAGTTTTGCATTTAAAGATGGGCACATATTATGAGCATTGTGTCATCATGATACTTTCATATGCAGCCATCATAGAGAGTGCCCACACAAATGGGGACATTTCTGATGTCATGAGGGGATGCCATTTCACAGGACCACCATCTTAGCCACAGGCCCGGGGTGGGCTTAGGTAGTGCATGCACACTGTGAAGCAGACCTGCTGAGGCTCACAAGAGAGCTCTCTAGAGGGGAGTGGGCAAGCTTTCTTAGGTAATGGTGTAAGCAGTGTTTGATATGCTAAGCCTCCAATCAGGGGCTGAATATTGGTTGGGTCAGGGAATCTAAGAAAAGAAGAGAAGGCTTTGCATAATATGAGTAGCTTGGGTGGCTTCAGATAAAAGGAATCAGAAGAGTGAAAAACAGGTAGAGAGGAACCCAGAGAAAGGAGAAAAGTCATGCAAGTCTCAATAAACTCTTTCCCTGTGGCCAGCAAGCCTTCACTTATCTTTTAGTTCATACGATGTTTACTATAATTTATTCTTTAAATTAAAAAAAAGAAAAAAAGGGGCCTGATTGTGTGTTTATTTGATATTAAGAGAGACATTCCACCTGAATGTAAGCAGGACTTAGCACAAGCCCAGAGAGTAGTTAACAGAAATTAGGAAGAGGGACTTTGGTTTTCCAGGGTACCCAATGAGGAATCCAAAATGAGTATCTGAAAAGTAGGAAATCGAAGTATCTGAGGGGCAAGCACTGTATGGGCCAAAATAGTCCAGGTGCTTGGGTAGGACACGGGAGGAATTACCAAGCATGCACCTCATAAACAGTAAATAGTAAGTAGCTGTGCTAATTGAAGATCATTGAATGGTAGCAGCAGGAACAGGCAGAAGAGCAAAGAGAAAAACGGGGAGGAAGAGGACCTCATGATTGTAGGTGAAGCTGCTGTTGCTGCTGTTGGTAGTGGAGAAGTTCTGGACAAAGAAGCTGAGGAGCCCTTAATGAGTACTAACACACATTTAAAGCATCAGAACACCTCTGGCTCCAGCTACCTCCCATTCCGTCTGTCACTAATGTCAGAGCTAATGGTCTGCCGCCTCAGGCATCACAACTTCCTAAGCTTAAATATGGGTAATCACCAGCGCAGTAGCGTGCCCACAGCTGCATGAAGGGAAGGGAGTGGCTCACTTAGATCCTCCTTTTCTAACTGCACCAGCACAACAAGGGCTCTTACATTCTCACCTGGAGGGAAAGGGGTCTAAATTGTGAAATACTAGTGAGATGCAAAGCTGTAATATTCAGTCACTAGTTATGTCTTGTGCAATGGATGTAGACTCTAGGACCCCTCTGTTCAGCTGACTTTCCAGTGTGGCTTCTCAAATGTTTTCCTGAGTGCAGATTTGCTTGTGATCTAAACCAGGTGGCTTCCCATCCCAGGGCTGGGCAGAAGGCAAATTATGAATCTGAATCAAATTCACTGTTATCCCTAACTGGATTTTGGGGGCAGAGCGGGTATCCTGTTCTCAGCACTGGCTATACATCCTCCACTGACAGGTTTGGTCAGTGGACCAGTCAGATGGCAGCAGATCAAAGGCCAGGGAGTGAGAGGTAAAGTCCTGGAGATAAACAGGACATGGTGGTCACAACCCAGAGAATTGTTCTTGCCTCTCAAAGTGTGCATACGTTTTAGAATACGAGATAATACTTTAAATACTGAATCAAGTGATGGATCACAGATCACAAGAGACTTCAAATGTCAGATTATGAAAACTGGGTGGGAAGTTGGAGTTAAACCCTGACAAAGAGGAACTGGCACTGAGCCTTGGACCTAGCATCCCTAACGTACTCTGTGCTCAAGCAACAGACTCCAGACTCTGAAGAATCCATGAGTGCACGTTAAAGAGATCCAGTTGGGGAGGGCAGAGTCGTGAAAGTAGCCAGGTGCACCACTATGGGTCAGCAATTCATGAACCTGCAAGGCCGTGGGCTCTTTTCCAGCCCCTGCAGGGAGAAATGCACACTGCCGAGAGATATTTAAAAACCCCCACACTGTTTAATCGGTACGATTTCTAATTGAAAGAAAAAGTTATATTTTAACTCAAAGAGCAGCAGCTCATTATCAAGATTGCCTTTTAAAGACCTACTTTACAAAGGACAAGTCAAGGCCTGTGTGGTTGAAGCTATTTTTCACTTTGACCAGTGTTCTTTTGCTAACGCCAAGGTCAGATTTTAAACATTAATTAAATGTTCATATCAAGTCTCCAAATACAACTCTAACTCCTACTAATGAAGCTTAGAGAATATGTATGATATCAAGGGTTAGATTACACACACCCTCAACAAATTCCAGGGTGTTTAGAGATTCAGAGATAACCGTTGAAGACTTTAGCCTTGGCAAAAATACACGAAAACGTTATCTGTATAAGTCTTTAAATTAATTTTTAATGATTAAAAGCAACTTCTACTAAGCTCAAATCAGTATCATTTAAAGTGCCTCTTACTAATTGTAGAAACATTCAATATTTTATCCTCACAATGTAGCAATATTTACACATTTTCTAGTTTAAGAAAGAAATCTTGCCTACCTAAATGTTCTTTTCCTATTTCCTTCTCAACTTAATTTTAATCATAAGAGAGTTTCATACTTAACTGCTTTTGTTATTTTTTTCTGGGATTTGTAATTTAGGCTCAAAGCAGATCATTGAGACTATAATCTGAATATTACTTTAATCTCAAAATTATTTCCAAATATTAAACATATTTTAGGTTTTATGAATTCCAGAAATTAAAAAACAATGTGTTCTCCGTGCACTTAAATATCAAGTTTTATCTGATTCTTGAATTTAGCTGAAATAATGCCAGTGAGGATGATAATAGCAGACAGCACATGGGTGAACCAATAGCTGCTTTCCATTCATCCCAGACATTTGGCATTACTTAGCACTTGCTAACTGGGGCCAACAAGTACAAAGGAACAGTTTTCCTCCTTCATATTGACTTTTAATTCATCTCCAAGGATCAATTCCTACGTAATTACAACTTCAGGCATTCTTATCTTGGGGTAGCTAGTAAAGTGAAGACTGAGTTGATTCCTCATAAATGTTGCATTAGCAAAACTCAGGTCCCCAGTTTCTCTGAGGAGAGGCTGTCTCATCTGAGCCAGAGAGAATCCTGTCAGATCGGACCTTCTTGCAGAGACAGGAGCTCCACCCACCCTCAACAGTGTTCTACTCTCCTCTAAGGTCTATGAAAACCATGGTGTCGCCTTGCTTTATAACAAGATCCTGAGCGGTGACCTTCAGTGAGGACAACTCCACTTGAAAATCATAAATTAGAAATTGAGAGAAGTAAATGTTGGCTTATCGCATATTTCATAAAAAGAGAATGAAGATTTACGAACAAATAAAGAAAGTCTGATTATTACCTACTGGGCAGATTATTCTGCTGTTAGTTTTAAACTAACCAAGATGAAATAAAGGGAGGAAGGAGAGGGAAAAGAGAGAAAAACACAAACGGAAAAAATACGGATTCTTGTATGGATATATAGTCAAGGTGTAAATACTGTTTCCTGTGTGCCCCGGAAATGTTTATTTTTAGAGCCAGCTGCTGTTAATCACTGCCCCGCTGTAAAGAGTTTACTCCCAGTGTCCTGGTGGGAACGAGACTGGAAGTGTACTAACTGATGATCTGGAAAAAAGCCATTTACTTTATGACTTTCAGCTGGGCAGTACAATGATAACACCTTTATTATTTAAGGGAAATTGCCACTCCCATCTCCTCAGTGAAGGCTTATTTAAAAAGAAGTAACAGCTGATACAAAAATCAGAATAGAAAGCTCTTTTTGAAATATATACATAAAAATTCTGAAAAAATACTGAAAAGTCAATTACGGCAATATATAAAACCAGGTGGAACTGATCCTACAAATAGAAGCTAAATATACATCAAAATCAGTTAATGTCCTATATCAATGATGGTGAACCTTTTTGAGACTGAGTGCTCAAACTGCCACCCAAACCTACTTATTTATCACAAAGTCCCAGCACTACAATTAAACCTGAGTACTGAGGTTTCGCTTGGAAAAAACAACTCGGACACTTGGCTCGTGTGCTGACAGAGAGGGCTCTGTGTGCCCGCTGTGGCACGCGTGGCACTGGTTCCTCACCACTGTCCTATGCCAACAGACGTAAGAACAAGAGAAACAGGAATCAATTGTTACAAGAAATTTATATGACAAAACCCAACATTCCTTCACAATAAACACTTGGGGGAAAAGAACAGAAAAAAAACTTATTTAATCTGAAACAAAGTATCTATGGAAAAATCAGAGATAATGTCAGGCTGAATGGTGAAAGATTGGATGCTTCTCCCTGAATATTAGGACTAAGACAAAATGTCCATCCACATTACTTCTACTCAGAGGTTTAGAGGTTCTAGTGGGAAACTGGGAAAGTAAACTGATACAAGATATTCAGGTATAAAAGAAGTGAAGTAACCTGTAAATCTGCTAAAAAATTATTGGACTTAATAAAATAGATAGCATGGTGGCAGGATGTAAAATCAATTTAAATCTCAGCTGAATATCAAGAGATTTGCAATGAATAGTAAATTAAAATTAAATAAATTTCATTTGTATTGGCTTCAAATGCAACAAAATTCTGAGACGTGAATGCATGAAAGGAGGTGTAAAATTAACGCTCAGAAAACCAGAGAACATTGTTGAAAGAAGATCTAAATAAGCGGAAAGCCACCCCATGTTTATGGGTCATATTTAACGACATTAAGACAGAAACACTCCCTAAGTTATCTATTGATTCATTATAACCCCAATAGGAATTTCCACACTCACTTTTTAAACAATTGACAAGCTGATCATAAAATTTTTAAAGGACTCAAATAAGCAAATAATCTTGAAAAAAGAACAAAGTTAGAGGGCTCAAATTTCCCAATTTGAAAACTTACTGGGAAATGTAATAATTAAACTAGTGTGGTGAATGGAACACAGTCATGTAGGGTAATAGGTAAAATGAGATTCCAGAGGTGAACTCTCATAATCAACTGATTTTCAAAATGGAGACTAGATAATTCAGTAGGAGAAATAATAATTTTATCAAATGGTGTTGGGATTACTGGATACTCATGTGTGAAGGAATAAAGTTGGATTACTGCTTTATGGCCCATTCAAAAATTAGCTCAAAATATGTCTTCCATCTAAATATAAGAGTGAAAACTATATAAAGTGTTCCTGGAGTAACCAGATGCCAGAGGCCTGTGGGTAAGAGACCCTGTCATCTCAACACCTGTAGATGACTTCAGAAGGATTTCTTCAAAGGATTCATCCACAAGGCATAAAACAAGGAAAGGAGAGAGGAGAGATGGTTGGAGGAGTGAGATCAAAGCTGGTGAGAACTTCAGGACACCAGGTAGGCACTTGTTTGTTCATTTGGTTCCAGTTGATGGGGGAATTAGTCATAAAATTTCATAAAAACATGTACTTTGCTCTTGCCCTCAACTTCTGCATTATATTTTTTTCAGCACGTACATTTGTTTATGCAGCACAGAAAGAAATGTAAAGTAATTGAGGTCAGATCTTGAGAACCAGACGTATAACAACAACAACAACAAAAAACCAATCCAATTATTAAGGGAGAGCAAATGAGAGAAAGAACTATTTCCTCTCTTTAAAAGTGAAAATCACTAACAATGGAGTCATGCTAGATGCGTTTTATTTTCAATTTTGCCTGTCAGGATTGAGTTTTCTTTTTAGAGTTTTTCATGGAGGCTTGAGTGTCAGGTTGAAGTGG
>RJWM01026969.1:0-27284 GCA_004363535.1 Dasyprocta punctata | reverse complement strand
GGGAACACCCAATTGAACAAAGTCAGCGTAGTTCTGGGTGTGGAAGACCCACCTGAGGACTGTTATTGGAATGGTATAGATGGAGAGCAGAGGGGAGAACTGCGTGCTGTTGATTTCTGGGGAGTTTTGCCGCGGTTGGTTTTCCTGATATGAACTTGTTCTCATCAGAAGAGGAGCTTGGGTCCTCGCTGTCTCTGGGGACAGCTGCTGTTCTCTTTGGGGGAGCTCTAGTCTTCCCCTTGAGTGTGGCTTTCTGGTCACAGTGCCGATCCCTCAGCCCGTTTCACAGATCCTTCTCCCCACCGGCGCAGACTCTAGCCTCTTAACACCAGCCCTTGGTTTTCCTGTGCAGACCATTCAGTCTTCCATCCTAGATTCTACAATGTCCTGATAGGAACTTGTATGAGACATTGCCGTGGGTTCTCTGGCTTTGGCTGGATTCTTCAAATTTTTATCACTCGAAGAGATCTCTTGCACTCTTCTGCATTCGACTTTTTGAGTGAATATTATAAGAAAATCCTGTACGTGTGTGTGTCCTGTATTAAATCTCTTCCTTTGCAAACCCTGACTACAACACCTACCTAATCTAATTCATTTGTTCAAAAATCCTCCTTAAGCACAAAAAACAGTGTTAGTACTAGATATATTTTTAAAAAGTAAATAAGTTGCCTTAAAAAGGCTTATGTTTAATGTTCCTGTATTACAAAGTAGAAAGAAATATGGGAAAAG
This sequence comes from Dasyprocta punctata, assembly GCA_004363535.1. Lineage (NCBI taxonomy): Eukaryota > Metazoa > Chordata > Mammalia > Rodentia > Dasyproctidae > Dasyprocta > Dasyprocta punctata. Next base: position 26,555 of record RJWM01026969.1, on the reverse strand, counting down.
TAGAGGTGCATATGAAATTTTATGCTTAGAAATGTAAATGGACAATTACCTAGGCGACCTGTCACAGTCTCTTCAGAAGTTGTCATTTGCTTTTGGTTTGAACAATTGGTAGGATTTTAATAGTGGAAAGTGAGCAGAGTCTGAAAGAAGAGCAGAGCCTCTGACTCAGTGATTCGAAAGCTCTCAAATTCAGGAGTGGGCTCAGATCAAAATTTCATGAAAGCAAATGCTTCAGATTGATATTGGAGATGTGAAATGAAGCCCAAGGTTTAATGTACACTTTTCAATAACTACAGGAAAGCAACCCTGAGGGAATTTGGTGACTGACTAAATTATTTGCAGTGAAATAGTCTCCAGAAATGAGATCTATACTTCAAGTATTCAGTGTTTCCATACAGAGGCAGCACAAATTTAGATTCTGCATTTTGACCACTTTTACTGTACTCTCTAAAAGTAACTAGAATTTCTTTATAAAATAACATGCAAAATAGAATACATTTGGCAGAATCACTCCCAGCACATGCAAAGCAGCGTTATCACACCAACTGCTTTGGCCCGAGTGTTTCATTCTGTCAATAAGAAAATCCTTGATGTGTTATTGAATACGTAGTTATCTTGACAGCCATCTTCATGTAATATTCAAGATGGCTTTTACACAGCCTCAGTTATAATATCAGCCTGAGATCTAATGCTTGCTCTTTATTTAAAGGATGATGAACTTGATTTGATGCTTTGTCTGCTATGAGCCAATTCAGACTCAGAATTCTCCTGGGGAGATTTCACCATCTGTAACTGACCGTAAACTTGAGATGTTCCTAGCCAAAACCCCATTCTTATCAATTGCTGCTCTACATTCCTAGTTTTACCCTAATTTAACTCAAAAGCTATTTTCATCAGTTTTCCACCATGTATTTGCTTTTGAAATACTGTAGTCACTGAATTGTCATTGTCCAAAACAAGAAAGAACTGTCTTAAAAGCTTGTATCCCAAAAGAAAAAAACAATATTCTATGACATTAGATGTCTCAAAGCTCTTTTACTATTGCCAGTGAATACATGATTGTTGAAATGTAATTCACTAGTTGAAATTCACGTTTTGGAAGGAAGGAAGAAAGGAAGGGAGAAAGGAAACTGAACAAACACAAGTCACCAAAATTTGGTCAGAAATTCCAACTTTCTTGGTTTCATGATACTGAATATACAAAATCTCTATCTAAATTCAAGAATCAACTAGTATACTTATAAAGCATTTCAGAGTCTGGGTTTTAGAGATAGTACTAAAAATAAGATGAGGGTTTTATTACTGCTGAAAAAACTGAGCCAAATAAACTGAAGGCATTCACATCTATCAGTCATAGTCCTAGGAGAGAAAAAGGCTTACTGATTAATGGAAAGAACTTCCAATGTGTTACAGAAAGCATGGTGGGAAGTCACAAAGAGTGTAACACCTGGGGCTGGTGGGAGTGAATGACTTATATCATTCTCAGGTCTGAAGGAGCTAGAGCAGTTAAATGAACAAGGAAACAATGGAGGCTATGAGGAGAAAACCACCAGACAGCACTTGTGGCCCTAAATTGGATCTGCAGCCATCCTTGGTAACCAGCATTGTGGAAACCAGGCTCCACTGCCAATCTCCCTCTGATATCCACCTGGTGCACTCACTGGTGAAAACCAAAGAGCAAGGAAACTGGTGATCAAAGAAGCCTTCTTTTTCCAAAGAAGTCTCCCCCAAAGAACAGTATAACTCAGTAAATCAGATGAAGTGTAGGCCTAGACAAACTCATAGTACAAAGACAGCAAAAACATCAATAATACAGTTTAGGCAAAGTATTGCATATAGAAAATTTATGAATAAAGAACACTTAACAGCATAAAAATCTCAAACTCCTTTAACCCCAGACTTACAACACAGAAAATTTCAAACATTTATCTCTGATGGGAACATTCAAAATCCTCTCTACCAGCTATCTTGAAATGTACAGTCAATTGTTGTCAGCCCTCGTTAGGCTACTGTGCAACGAAACATTAGACCTCCATATTCACAAATCGTCCTCTCTTTATCTCTGTCCTAATCCCTGCCCAAGGGCTGGTAACCACTCTTCTACTCTTTTCTATGAGGTCGACCAGAGTGATAGTTTTAAATAAATTTATATATAAATATTTTGGAAAATTCTCAGTTTTAAGTTCCATTAAAAATATCTAGATATTCAAGATTAGGTTATTTGAGCTTGCTCTGTTTTCCTGATATGGGCATTCACCACTATCAATTTCCCTCATAGGACAGTTTTCATTGCATCCATAAGTCTCAGTATGTTGTATCAGCATTGTTATTTGATTGTAGACACTGTCTAATTTCTTCTTTAATTTCACCTGTGATCCATTGGTTGTTCAGGAGAATGTTCTTTCATTTCCATGTGTTTATATAGTTTTTGTGGTTTCTTTTGCCATTGATTTCTAATTTCATTGCAGTATGGTCTGATGATTCAAGGGATAATTTCAATTTCTTTGCATTTACTTGAGCATGTTCTGTGGGTTAGTATGTGGTCTATTTTGGAAAACATCTTGTCTGCAGCTGAGGAGAATGTGTATTTTTATGTGGTGGAGTAGAACCCTCTGTAGATACCTGCTAAACCCATTTGTTCATAGGTTTGGTTCATTTCTGGTATTTCTTTGTTGAACTTTTGTCTACTTGATCTGTCTGTTTGTGACAGTGAGGCATTGAGGTCCCCTACAACAAGTGCATTAGTGAAAAACCCCGAACACGTACGAAATATTACAGTGAGTCAACAACTGGAATGTCATCTTACAAAAAGCACTTCCACAGCAAAAGAAATCACCAACAGAATGAAGAGACAACTCACAGTGTGGGAAAAACTTTCTGCCACCTGTTCCTCAGACAAAGGCCTAATATCTCAAAATATCGGACTCTACAAATTTAAAAACCCAATCCAAAAATGGGCATTTGAAATGAACTTGTCAGATGAAGAAGTATGAACAACAAATAAATACATGAGAAAGTGTTCCACATCTCTGGTCATTTCAGAGGTGGAAGTTAAAACAACACTGATTCCATCTCACTGCAGAAAGAATGGCTACCATCAAGAAATCAACCAATAATAAATTCTGATAGGGCTGTAAGGAAAAGTGAACCCTTCTCCACTCTTGGTGGGAGTGTAGGCTGGTGTAACCACTGTGGAAATCAGTGTGGAGATTCCTCAAAATATAAAACTATGGGTTCCATTTGACCCAGATATTTCTCCTTTTGGTATCTTTCCAAAAGAATTAAAAACGTCATGCCACAACGATACATGCACATCCATGATTATAGAGGCACAGTATGTAACAGCTAAATCTTGGAAACAGCTCAAAAGATATGGTATTTTATACAATGGAGTTCTACTCTGTCATAAAGAAGCATAAACCTGAGACATTTCTGGGTAAATGGATGCACTTTGAGACCATACTCTTAAGTGAAACAAATTGGACACACGTGTAAATACCACATTATTTCTCTGGCATGAGGAACTAAAAGTGTAAAAAAGGATCAAAATGTATAATACATACTGGAAAATAGGAAGAAAATGTTCAAATACAAAGGGGAACTAAAGAAGGAGAGAAAAGAAGAGCAAAAAAGAGAAAAAAGGATAAAATGGAAACAAAACCTTTCTAAATAAGGAGGGGGAAAGAGAGGATAGGGGAGTGGCGGGGAGATCAAGTTGTACCATGTACAGGTAAAAATTTCCTATCGTGAACATGCTCATTATGTATATCTAAAATGTACCAATATGTTTAATTAATTAAGAAAAGAACATATCTATAACAAATATGATCAAATGTTCTTTGGGATCCTCAATAAGTTTATATGAGTGAAACAATGTCTTTTGGTTAAAACGTGTGATCCATTCCTCTAATCCCCTGACCTTTTTCTCAACACACCAAACAAAAGTCGTTAGGGGCTAGGGATTTCACTCAGTGGGGGAGCATTTGCCTAGAATATGTGAGGTCCTGGACTCAGTCCCCAGCACTGCCACCAAAAAAAAAAAATTAGAATTCCACCTGCCCTTCCCACCTACATCACACACACACACACACACACACACACACACACACACACAGCCTCATTACAGAACACCAAAGAATCAGCACTAATCTAAATGCTTCTGTTCTGGGCAGCAGCAGGCTTCTCCCTCCTGGAAGGCAAGACTGTGGCTGCCACTTGGAGGTTAAAAAGTTCACCTTGAAAGCCATGTGATGGGGGATTTGAGTTAGGGCTTAGTCAGGGTTTGCAAGGAGAACAACATAATACAGGACACATAATTTATAAAATTACTTTATAATAATCACAAAAGGGTCAAACACAAAAAGTGGAGGAAATCTGTCCACACACTAAAGACCCAAAGAATCCAGCTGAGGGCCTGGATCCCATGGCAATGTCCTGCCTGATTCCATCTGAAGATCTAGAGCCCATGAGAATGCTCCCCATGAGCCCAAATTGAGGCCAAAAGCTCATGACAACGTCTCATGCAAGTCTGTTTCATGGATCTGTACTGGGAAGACCCAAAGGTCAGCAGTGAAAGCTAGAAAGTCTATCCCAGCAGGGTGAATGATCTGTGCCAGTAGGCTGAGGGTTCTGCACTGGAACCAGGAAGCAATGCTCAAAGTAAGGAACAGCGCTCCCCCAAAAAGTACCACAGCCATCCCCAGGGACAACAAGGTCCTGAGTTCCCCTGATCATAAGAACAGCCAAGTTCAGACCAGGAAGCCAGGATGACAAGCTTCTGGAGCTAGAGCAACACACCATCTTCCCCTCCAGAGCCAGGACGTGATGCTCAAACTAAGGACCAGAGCTCCCCCAAAGTGAACCACAGACATTCTCAGCGACAACAAGGTCCCGGGCTCCTCTGATGATGAGAAGAGCCAACTTCATATCAAGAAAGAAGCTCAACAAGCTCCTCCAGGAGAACCAACTGCAACAGGAGGACCAACAATGTGCCATGGAGAACCAACAACACTACCTCTTCCTCTTCAATTCACCTTTTTATATTGACAGCAATCCTCAGGTGGGCCATTCACACTCAGCACCATGCTGATTCAGTTCAGCTGGTATTACAAGTTAACCACTGGTTGCCAATCCACCACAGTATGTGTGTGTGTGTGTGTGTGTGTGTGTGTGTGTGTGTGTCTGTGTGTGTCTGTGTAAAGTGGCAGCTCAATATCTGCAAGATTTTGCTGGCGATTCTCTCCTATGTGAGAGTGTTAGGGAGATAATCAACCTACGGTGAGATTCTGGCCCAGGTGTCTTTCAGAAGAAGCTCAGGCAAAGAAAGGTGACTGAGAGTCAGGGATAGACATTCTTGCTTTCATCTCTGCCCCCATACAGTGACTGCTCTGTGAGGGCTGGAAGTGGCCCAGCTCTACTTATTAATCTCTCCAGGGATCCCAGAACAGGGCCCTTGGGTGGGGGCTCCTGACCAGGAAACTCAAATGGTAAAAGAGGAACACAGCTTCTGACAGGAGGGGCTCCCAGAGAAAGACAGAACTGGGGCGCTGACATCCTGGGTCAAATAAGTGGAGTGCAGACACTGTAAGAATCTACCCTGCATCTTCGTGAAATGATCCTTCTACCAGTGAGCAAGGGACGCCCAGGATGTATGTCTGGATCATGCACCTATGATCAAGCACTGGAGCTCCAAAACTTGCCACAGAAATATAATATAATCCCTATATTGTAGTTTTTTAACAGCTAAAAGTATTTTTAAATATTTTTAATTCTTCTTACAAATACAGAGTGACTCATATTTCAAAAAAGCTATAGTAAAACTTATAACTAAAATTAGCATAATTGAATTTTGAGTGTTGTTCTAAATGCTTACATAGAAGTGAATCCTCTTCTAATGGTCTGATCAACCCTTAAATGCAAATATTACTATTCAGACAGTATTGTTGTCATCATTCTCACTTTAGAGTTGAGAAACCTAGAGAAAGAGACTTGTTCCAATCCACACACTTAGGAAACGTCGTACGATATGGTTTTGAATTCTTTTCCTGCTCAAATCTAGCTACATAGTGAAAATGGAGCTGTCCGAAATGAAACAGGGTCACATTACTTGCAGTGGAAACCCCACCTCCACCCCTGCTGCTGCCGCCCTTTCCGAGGGGCACCCACCCCAACTGGTCCCGAGAAGCGATCGGCATGGGTTGGATTTGCTAAGGGGACCTGCAGCCCCGGCGGCGGGGTTAGTGAGGGCTGCAGCGGAAGGCTGGAAAGCGACCCGTGTTCCTGTCACTGCAGATTAGGTCCCTCGGGCGAGGGCCGAGCCACGGTGGGAGGACGGGATGGAAAAATACATTATTCACTCTGGTCCTTTCCGTTTTGTTTTTCCTCTCTGACATTTAACAAATTGAATGTAAATGTCCAGAAGCACAAAATGCACTGGGAGATGGTTTGAAAGAGAGAAGGGAGGGAGGGGTGGCGCAGAGTGCAGCGCTGGCTGTGATAATAGGACGCTAACTACGGCAAAGAGTTCTACAGACGCTGGGTCGCTGAGAACGTCTTTTGGGAAGGTATTCCTGAAGTAGTCCTGTACCTCTTTTGCAAACTGTTTTTAAATCTGGACTAATTTTAAGTAAGAACTATTTTCAGGGTGGATAAAATCATGGGTTTTTAAATATATAACCTTATAATTTTATGTAACAGTGATGTTACATAAAAATTAATAAGAATGCGAAGATTCAAAACTTACTGTCGACCATATTGTAACCAGAAAACAGATGTGATTATTTTAAATTCTCTATATTTCAGGTAAATAGCTGAAACAACAAAGCAGGATAGCTTCGGGGCTGCGTGTTCGCACAGATTTGGCTTAATATCCAGGCTGTAAAACTTACTAGCTGTGTGACCTTGAGTAAGTTACTCTACTTCTCTGTGCCCCTCTTGCCTCTAGGGTGTGAAATGAGTTTAATAAAAACTGACCCCGTGAAAGTATTTTGTGGCAAACTAATGAGTTAACGTATAGAAAGCACTTTAAAAGCTGCTTAGTACATAGAAGACACCCCAGAAAAGGAAGCACTTAGCATCATTTTAGAGCTACTTGACTTTCACTGCCATTTTAATATAAATGCTGTGAAGATAAAACCCAAATGAAACATAACTTCTTTCACCAAGAAAACACAAATCGAAACACAAAGATGTATCAAAAAAGAATTACAAATGCAAATTAAAGTGCTTAAAAAAGAAAAACATTACTAATAGCTTCTTGCATGTACAGAAGTAGCCACAGCAAAAGTCCAGCACATGTACTGGAATAATATTTCTATTTGCCATATTTGTTTTGCTTTGCTTTGCTTTGCTTTGCTTTGCTTTGCTTTGCTTTGCTTTGCTTTGCTTTGCTTTGTTTTGAGGCAGGGTCTCACTGGGTAGTCCAGACTGGTCTTAAACTCACTTATGTAGCCCAGGTTGGCATTTTTTTTGCGGGGGGAGGAGGCAGTGATAAAAATGTTCTGTAATTAGACAGTAGTGATGGTTGTTCAACTCTCTGAGTACACTACAAATCCATAAAATGTACATTTTAGAAGGGTCAACTGTATGACATTTGTTAGAATTCAAAACTGATATATAGAAAAGTGCAGTAAAACAACAGCAACAAAAATCCAAAGAGGTGTTTCTTTATCATCTCCATTCAGAAAATAGATGGTTTTTAAGAGTTCTCTGATAAAATCTCCGTTGTGGATAAGGAATTGAAACTTGTGGTAATGTCGACTGACAGTGTTGGTTATCTTCTGAGAGATGCAACCTGTGAATAAGAATTATTACTTAAGGAAGTTTTACATACATTCAAATAATTCTCCCATCAACTCTGGGAAAGAAGAGTAATTTAAGATTAATCACTACCACCAAAACTTAAGTAATTTTTTCTCAGTATTCAAAGCAGAGAAGAACTAACTAGGCCTGAAAATAAAATACTGTATATTCTTACCCAAATAGAATCATCACTGAAGAGAATATTGGCATGATCTATGGTGGACTGAAAAAGTTTCATGATGTTCTAAGCTTTTGAAGACATCAAAAAATCAAAGGGGTGTTAACTGATTTAGTCTTGATACTCTCCAAGTTACACCTTTTATGATCATGGAAGCTTACATACCCTCCAGGTTCATAAAAGAGAAGATGCACCCAAACATTTGCAAATTAAAAAATAAGAAGAAAAGATTTTTAGCTTTACAAATCACATTATAAAGTGATTTTTCTTTTTAAAAATCTATAATCTACTATAGTTATTTTACTAGATACACTGCTTAATTCATTTATCTTACCTGAACATTGGTTATACTGCTAAGGAAGGGACTGGAATATTTTTGTCTTTTTTGATTCTTAAGGGTAAATTTCATTAACACCTGCAGATATGCCAAAGTTCTTGAATTTTTTCATATGGATTAGTAGATGGAGAACCATACAGGAGTTAGAAAAACAATTCTTTCATTTTTATGTCTATTACTTTCAGTGTCTTTCTCATTCCATTGTAAACTCCCAAACTCTTTGTTACAGTTCAGAATGTGATCAAGATATTCTCTCCCTCCAAGTTGTAAAGGGGAAGGTCGGCAAACAGCAGAGAAAATTGCATTCTGGTACAAGAGTCCATTTGAGAAATATAAAGATTAAGTTAAACACACCAAATTATCAAGGTGGTAATTTCAAAGTTGCTCTGAAATGCTGAAAATATTGAAACATTTAAAATATAGGTGTTTGGCTGAAAGAAGAAGCTGGAATCAGTCCTAAACACTTTTTGGCAGAAAGAATAGGAACTTGCTTCTTTGAATTTTGTAATAATGCCAAATGTTCTCTCTTCCATTGACTTTTCATTAAAAATGTTCACCTTCCAAGTGTAAAAAATAATAATAATTAATTAAAAGTAGTGCAGCAAATGCTGTATGTTTTTGCTGAAATTTTAGCTACGATTTCCATGCCAAGTTGTCTCAACCTTCTTTATACTGGAAGAACAGAGCTATATTTTCTATAATCAGTTAAACGAATATATGCTAAGCTAATCCTCCTCCTTAGGCCCATGTAGATTTCTGTTTTGCTTTTCAGTACAAGATAATGTGTCCTTTCTCTCACTCACTCTTTCTGTCTCTCTCTCTATCTATCTATCTCTATCTCTCCCTGACCCTCCATCTCTACTTCTACCTATCCTTCTACCTTTATTTCTATCTCAATTTCAATCTCTAACTCTATCTCTCTTTTCTTTCATTTATAGATATATCGGTTACATTTTTACCACCATTCATCAGGCTCAGTTCTATGTCCAATCTTCTAAGGACTGTGAGCATCTGCTATCATATTTGATCTCCTAATAAAAGAATTCTAAGGAACCTATGCAAAGGAAGATCACAATTGAAACTTCAAAACCACAAATTAGAACATAGGTGATCCTGACCAATGCAGCCATCTGGGAGTACAGTGCTCAGTGAAAATGGCATGGTCTCTGATTTAGGAAAATCTGGAAACAATTCCTTACTGCCTATTTTCCCAGTTTTATGATTTTTTAAATATTTTTATTTCTCACAAGTTATTTTTCTTTGCTACTACAGCAGGAAAAATAATATTACAATCAAAAAAAAAATTAGCTCCTTGTTTTTCTCCTTTTTTTAAAGAGCCAAGTTCAACCCTGTAGGCAAAAGACAAGCCGCCCAGCTTGTAGCCCTTCATCCCACCAGTGAGTGCTTTGCTATGTGTACAATGTCACCTGCTAAGATTTACTCTTTCAGGCCATTTCTCTGACTTCACAATTCTCTTCTAAGTATGCAGAGTATTTGTTAACAGAGTTCATCCTTGATAACAAATGACCCTTTGAATATTATGTTTTTCTCTTATTACTGTATATTTTTACAGAAATAATAGAATTATTTCTCCCAGTTGTAAAACTGATGCAGAGCCTAAATATTTTGTTTTGTGTGTGTTAGCTTTGCTTCCTCTCTATGTGACAACACCCTTCTTTTCTTATTATTGTAAAACAAACAAAAAAAAGAATAAAAATGATGAAACAGAATTTCAAAACAAAATAATAGGATATTAACACTGGTTAATATATTGAGTATTGTTATCTTCAAAGTAGTTTTTCAGATATCAAGACACAGGCATGAAAAAAATGATCAAACAACTGAACAATGAAAGCACAAACTGTTCTTTTTGATGAACTTACAGAGATTAGTTGTATAGTTATCTATCTATACCATATACATGTTTTCTGTGGGAATTTAAGCATTAAGGATTATTGCATTAATAACATAACTCTATAAAAACTGAAAAGCACAGCTATGAATGGAAATCTAAGTGGGCAAACAGGAAACTTTATGATAATCTTTAAATTTAAAAAGACATACTCAACAGAGAAGGGAAAACCAAAAGATATGGTCGACAAAGGCTTACAAAAGGGCTCCCAAGACTTTCAGAGGTTCAAACAAGGCCTAAGGAGTGTGGCCGTGGCAGGAGAGCTTTGGATAGTACTCTTCAGTGCTGCGTGCACACACCACTGTGCAGAGGGGGCTCTCAACCCTGAAGCCATTGCTCTGGACACTCAAGTCTGGCAGCTGTGATTTAATCCAACCTTTAGCGCTTACACCACAAGCACCACAACGTATCATACCAGACACTCAAGACACAGAGTGAGCGAGTGAGTGCCTGGGAGTAATGTCTTCAGAACTGCAGCAGTTTAAAAACACATAAATTTGGTTTTGTTTTTTGGGTTTCTTGTTTTGCTTTGTTTTGTTTTCTGGTGTTTTGTTTTGTTTTGTTTTGTTTTGTTTTTTGAGACAAGATCTCACTATGTAGTGCAGGCTGGCCTTGAACTCACTTTTGTAGCCCAGGCTGGCCTTAAACTCATAGTGATTCTCCTCGCTCTGCCTCCCAAATGCTGGGATTACAGGCATGCACCACCACACCTAGCAAAAAAAAAGATAGAAATTTGAAGAAATGTTAAGTCAGGTAATTAAAATGGTCTCAAATGCAATTAAAGCTTAGGGAACCAAAGAGACCTTAGAACAAACATCTCAACAACAAAACAAACAATGACACATTCAAAGAGGATAGGTATAATTCTAATTGATAGGGAAAATGTGATTTTAATAGTAAAATATTCTTTCAAAGAAATCATACATTCATATTTATACTTATAAAGAAGTTAGGCATAAGTATAATCAATATAAACCTGCCTAGCTCCAGTCACACCAGAATTAGCCAGTTTTATATCTGATCTCATATAGCTTATGCTTATAGTTATGCTTGCTTTATGTTCTTTTCCTTGTGATGCCCTCGGTATGTAGTTCAAGTCTTCAACTTACTAAATAAGCAAGAAAATTAAATATTAAGCATTTTTTAAATCAATCTTATTTTTCCATTTATTTTAAATACATCAAAAATCTGTTCCCAAGGAACTCAGCAGAAAGTCCTTGATGAGGGAGAAGTTAAAGAACAGCGTCTCCTCATGACAAAATCCCTGTCCTAAGCCATTAGGAGCTTGTTCAACAAGCAGTTCACCTTTCAGGTCAGCAAGGGTTTCTGAATGCTGCTCTGCGTCCTTTGGGCAACACTTCATTTTAGCATCTGACGCACTTCTTCCCTTTGGCCTCGTCCCATAAGTCACAGCGCATTTTCCGCTATCTGGAACTGAATTCTGTACTCCACTTTTTTTCATGTCATAGATAAAAATGCTAAGAATTAATCAATGATCTCACATGTCTACCATCTACACTGCCACCTAACACATACCTCAACCTGAGAACCATAACTTCTATGTCAACATAAGACAAAATTACTCCTGCTTTTTAAAGTCTTTAACATTTTCACCATCTGACTCATCAGTAATGAGAATAATTACACTAGAAAAATCAACAAAGTTTTAGCAGGTAGATACACAGTCAGCATTATAGCAAACTGTCTAAAGAGATACCTGTCCTAGTGTTCACTATTTTAGGAGGCCTTGCTAGGTGCCACATGGTAATTAGTGCTCTAAGGACAATAAGAAGACATGATCTCTGCCCCATGGAATATATAATCTAAATGAGAAAACAGAACTATTGAAAAGTTTTAAAATTACATAACATAACAGAACTATTTCATGGAATGACAGCTCTAATTAAATAAATAGGGCAGGGAAATATGGTAATTCTGAGAACTAAAATATTACTTGGACTGGACTGAATTTCAAGGTTTCACAAAAAAGAAGAGACTTGTATTACAACTTGAATGATGGGTGGGATTTGTGGAAGCAGAGAAATAGGAGGGCAGCAGGACTCATTTAAGCAAAAACATAAAATCAGATAAGCATAAGGCAGGTTAGCGTAGAGTTCGGCTGGAGGATAATGCCAATAAAGTGAGTAGTTCAAGTTGTTCACAAAGGGCACCACAATGCTCAAGGCCTTACACTCTCAGAGTAAGCCATTCAGACTTCCAGTGGGCTGTGGGAGTCACTGAACTCTTTGAGTTGGGAATGAGAAGGTTGAAAGTGTGCTTTGTGATCAACTTGTCAGCAAATTGAATGATGTATTGGCAATAGAAGAGGCTAGAAGTAGGATGAATCATTAAAATTTAAAAGATTCTGTATTAGAAAAATAGAGAAAGATGACAAGAAACTCAACAAAAACCATGACACCAGTTAAAGGAAGAATTAAAGAGAAAATGGACTCAAGGGTTTGTTTGAAGAAAGAATTGGCATACACTGGTGAATGACATGAGCTGGGAGACAAAGAGGATCCATGACATAAAGCCTGAGTGTAAAAGAAAGGTGCAAAGACAGTGCCTCATCTTTGAGCAACACACTGCAATTAATTTACAAATGTGTTCATACTGGAAATAAGGAACTGAATCTCTTACAGAAAAATTAAGCCTTTTTAGGGTGCTACAAAATGATTTTTCAAATACCCAGTAGAAGGGTGCTTCTAGACTCATTTCCTGCTCCACTCTGGAGTATGGCTCCTTACAGATTATCATACTCTTACTGAACCATCTGTCCCTCTTTTGATAGCCATGGATTTTTTTTTTCTGAGACAGGGTCTTACTATGCAGTACAGGCTGACCTTGAGCTCATTTTGTAGCCCAGTCTGGTCTCCAACCTGCAACGATCCTCCTGCCTCAGCTTCCCTAGTGCTGGAATTATAGGCATGTACTACCACACCTGGCACAATAACCATGGGTTGAGTTGAACTGGATGCTAATGACAACATGGGGCCAACCTGGACCATCCAAATCCAGAAATCTGGAATTAAAATCTGGTAAAATGTCAGCTGCAAGACTGAAGCACTCAGAACTCAGAGAGACATTTTAGGGAATCTTTGAAGGGAATGTGTACAAATAAGGTAAAAGAAAAGGGAAAAAGACACAGAGGGAGAAGGGGAATAAGGAGACAGAGGAGAAGGACAAATAAGAAATGAAAAGTAAAGAAGGAGGAGAAATTGGCAGAAAACCTGTGATAAGACACCATGTTTAAAACTAGACAGGAAGGAGAGTTTCTGTCTTAGCGGAGTTTCTGGAACAATGCCAGGTTGCCTAGGGCAGTCCTGCAGCACTTCCGCCTGTAGTGCAGTCAGATAGCCTACATCCTTCCTCAAAGGTCTCTTTGTCCTGAAGCCAACCTGACCTGATGTCTGCTCCCTGCAACAAAACTGTCCCTGGCGAAGAAATCATCCTACTTCTAGAGGGTGTCTGAAACTGAAATAGAATAGCAAAGAGGAAATGCTGAATGCTGACTTGAGGAGCAGATAAATGGAGTGCGGGGTGGTTTCAAATGTGTTTCTATGTGTAACACACCTGCAGAGTTACATGAGAGCGGAAGAGCCAAGTGTCAAAGATGGGGACTGGTCTATCAGTTGTGAAGACAATGGTTGAAATCTTTTCTCCTGTGATTTTGTGGTGACAGAAGACAGAGACCATTGACAGGAAAGAAAATGTGGCTAGAAATGGTCCCAAAGTTTGTCAATTTCCAGGGAGAATCTTTTAAAATGTGCTGAAAAGTCAGGAAAGTCATGTTTCTCCTTATTCCTATTTCCTTACTGTTTTATTTTTAAACACAAAGCAAACTTATTTTAAAGGAGAAGGACTTTACAAAATTAATTTTACAAAAATGAGTAGCTTCTAAAAGAAGGGCAGAAATTGTAAGTGTAGGTTGAATTCCCATAGCTAAAAGTAAAACTTCTAAACTTTGTTTCTGTCATAATCTTTCTGTACCTATGTTCATAAAGATCTTCAGACTTGGAATAGACCAAAGCTCAAGTCCTTGCTCCGTAAAATTTTCCTGGTCAATAATAGTAGTTAAGCTTAAACATGAAAGAATTTTCAAAACCCTCCCAGATAAACATATTTTAAATTGAATAACAGTGTCAAAATTATGCTTTTTTTTTTAACCCTGGTGATAGAGAATGAACATAAGGCCTTTGCACTGAGCTACAGCTTTTTATAATTTTTTATTTTGAGACAGGGCTTTATTAAGTTGTCCTCCAGCCTCAGTTTCCCAGAGTACTGTGATTAAGGGTATACGCCACAATGCCTTGCTTTAATTATGCTTTGTATGCAATATTTTAAAGTACTATCATCTGATAGGAACAGGTTTGATATGTCAACTGACAAGATTGTCATGCCATCAAAAATACTCAATATGCCTGTTATGTGCAATGGGGCAAGGAAAAATTGAGTCAGCTATAAGATACCCAAAACAAGATTGCTTAACTTTCAATATGCAGAACCTATCACAACATGAGAAGTGCATTTGTACTTTTTGATCCTGAAGTAATGCATGCAGGAAATTCTCAAACTGTTATTACACTTGAAATCCAGGTTCTACCTTTAAACAATAGTTTGTTCTCAGTAAATCTCTAAGAATTGCAAGCAATTCAACTACATCAGATGAGATTCTGATCTGTTACATGTGCTTCAAGGGAAATGTGTCCTCTTTTAACAAACATACTGAACTTTAGTCCAGGGACAGAGCTGAAATTTTGTAAATAATATCAACACAGTTCCAGTATTTCAGAAGTTAAAGAAGCTGCTTATACCATCAAATAATCAAAGAGTTAATATTGTTTCATTCTTGCGGGAGTAAAACCCACTAGCAACCTATAACTATGTTAATTTTCAAACTTTCAAGTCCCTTCTCAAACCACAAAGCCTGCAAACTAAAGGTAAACCAAAGGGGCTGTTTGGTAAAGACACAAATGAACTATGCCTTTTGAAGTGTTTCCAGGGAAATGTGTTTGGAATATTTAAGTCCCAAGTGAGTTACAAAGGTTATTCATTCACAAGTGAGATAAATTCATAGCTGTCAAATTGTCTAGATTCTCTGTGTGATCACCAAGGCTTCACATCATTTATTTTTTTAGAAAAAATTCAATATTTTCACAGCTTCAAATTTGATCGTACTTTATAATTTGGAAATAAAGAATTGCTTCTCTTCCTCACTTGCTCACTGAAGCAATAAAAGTCCATGAGTATATTAAAGCAGTTTTTCTCTTTCCTTGTATTTTGTTTCTTTTAGTAAAGCCAAATGTTTCTAAATTGGATGTTTTTCCCAGGGAATTAACAAAGTGCTTGGTTTCACCAGACAGGGTGGGGGGAAATATTGGAAATATAAAATATACTATGTATAAAATTTGGCTTCGTTTTCTGGAATAATTATAAATTGAATTATTCAAAAGTCTCCCCAAATAAGTTTTGTCTTTTTACTCTACTCTTTTAGGAACCTTGAATGTTTAACACAAGTTTAACAATTAAGAAGAAACTAAGAATCTTCAAGAAAGGCAACAAAGATAGGTGAGAAGTAACACGTGACATAACTCTTGCCAGGAGACAGAAATGACCTATGGCTACTGGCCCGGTTAATTTTGGAGTTGTCTCAGCTGGAAACAGAAAGGAGAGGAGATGGTTCTAGGGATCAGTGCCCAGCCTGACTGCCTCATCTGTAAGAGGGAAGCAGAGACCTCAGGGTGCTCAGACCCAGTGTCAGAAAGCCATCGTGCTTATGTAGGCAACTCAAGGTGAAAGCAAGCAGGAGCAAGAGATTCACCCACAAATGCTCTAAGAGTCCAGCTACTTCTGTCCCCAGTGAGAAGGGAGAACATATTACTCACACATTCTCACTAAGGAGACCACAGAGGTAGAAGGAATCCTTCCCTTGAAGCAACACATTATCTTTGGGGAGTCAGGACACATGTAAACACAGTGAAATTACAATGCACAACAGCAAACGGGAAGTGTGCAACTGCCTCCTGGACTATTGATAACTGCTGGAGGAGCTTGAAACGAGAGCCTGAAGAAAGGAGAGCACTGAGGTAAGTGGAGAGGAAGGGAGGGGACTGAAGAACTGGTGGGGGTCAGGTGTGACAAGTTTTAATAGACCAGCTGGTTTCTTCCGGGGAATTATGTTGGACCAAAAGGGCTAAGAGCTAAATGAAAGAGAAATTAAAGAATGGGCTGGACTGTGCAGAGCCCCTAAAAGCCTTTCTTAGAAGGACATTATATGTAAAACTGTATTTTTAAAATTACCATTCTGTTATTGATCTATAGGAAAAGGAAGAAGTTATAGCAAAAGAAACACATTAAAATGTTATAATTCACGTGAGGTGACGATATAGAGTGGTGATGATATAGAGCCTGTCATGCAAATAAGAAGGTAGAGATGAGTACCTTGACTTTACCAAGTATTTACTAAGTTAGATAACTGTTGTGTGGTATAAAATCCATGAATGCAAAAGAAGGGATTTAACTTTGATTTGAAAGTTTACAGGTAAGGTCAAATTTAAGGTCACTGTATGAACAATGACATATTGTGCATATAAGAGAAATATCTTCTCTGAAGATATTTGAATGGAACATTTATCCAGTTAAATCTAGTGTTCAGTTAGAGATTCAGGTCATATTCAATTTTTTGTCATATATATGAACCACATATGTCTCATACACACACATGAATCAGATTTTGTCTCATAAAACATTATCTAGCATTCAGTTAGAGATTTGAGAATTCAGTCAGAGTCTCAGATCATATTCAATTTTCTGTCATTCATTCATGGAAGTTATATATAATTTTATCCCAGAAAACATTGTCTTTTGACATACATCTTAACTCTGGCCATCTTTCATTTTGGTGTGTCACACTTCACTAATTGTATGTTCTTTAATTATTGATAAATCACGTGACATTATAACGATTTAGAGAAATGGCTTTTAATAGATTCCATTGTGAATTAGTCTGTAAACTGAAAAACCTTTTGTGATATGACTTTACTTACTCTCAAAAATTAAAACTTTACTATAAGGAAAGAGTATCATAAATTCTTTCCTCAAAAAACAGAATGAAACTGAGTCCCTAAAGAAAAAAGTAAGAAAGACAGAAATATCACACCTGTCAGCACAGGTAAAAATAGTATCTTTATCAAAAGGATTGCTCTTAACTTACAGTACAAGAATGTCACCTTTTAACTACAGTTGATTTAAGAAATTTTTAAGGAAGTGGTGTCATAATTATTAGATTCCATTTTAAAATATTATTATGAAAAATACAGTGATGACATAAGACTCAGAAACACCCTCAATGGATGCAGTGCAAGATGCAGCAAGTGTCAAGAGTGAAAATGGATGGTCAGTGATTCCTTTCTAAAGCCAGGTGAACAATGACATGTTAGAGAGAATATCGAGAGAATGAGAAAATCCTGGAGAAAAATTATCAATCCTTATAATAAAAAATTCAGAATAACCATATTTCTCCAGAGTAATTGCATATATTATAATTCAATGTGCTAGCTGTCTGAGGTTTACCTGAATATTTTGCAGCACAGGAGGTGATTAAGCATCTGGGCTTAGCAGTCTAGCTTCCTAAATTAGGGTCTCAACTCAGCTCCCAACTAGCCATTGACTCTTTAACTTTCAGATACCACAATTCCTATTTCTCAAAAGTTATAGACAAAGGATATTGTATTCATCCTGCTGGTTTTTTGGTAAGGGTTTTTAAAATAGTGCATATAAGCACTTAGCACAGAATTGTACCCACAACAAGAATTCAGTGAAATAATAATAATAATTATTATTATCATTATATATAGAAAAAGTCAATAAGTAGCTCTACTTTCCTATAAAATCAGCTTTCAGTACCAAATTTCCTCCTTTTATTGAGTTTTTACTTGATTTAGAGCATCGCTTCTGTTTCCATAAAAGGACTTGAGAGAGATTATAATTAAAGCTGTGCATTCAATACTGTTGGAAAAGTGTAAGTACAAAAAGTGAACCTACAGTGTAGGAAATGGAAATGAAAATGTTTATTATATTCAAATCCTCTCTGTGTCTCCTGGCATCAAGAGAAGGAACTGGAAATATTAAGTTGTGCAAGTGTTGTCTTAAAGATAGTTTTTCAGATAGAACAATAAAAATGATAATATGCTTGGACAGCACTTTCTAAAATATGTCTGCCTACCAAGTTTTACTAGTTTCACACAAAAATCTGTTGGCCAGCTATGATGCCCATTTTGAATATAGGAAATTAAATCCCAGAAAAGTCATGCAGCTAGGAAGAAACAGAGGTAAGTTTCAAATCCAAGTTTGGTGAAAAACACACACACAAAAATTTACTTAACTCAGAGATACCTGCAAATAAAGATGAAAACAGAGGGGAGGAATGCCTCTTGGTAGCAGATAAAATAGTTAAGTACTAAGAGGCAGTGTGCCCTGGGAAAGTAGATATAAGCTTTTACCTTCTACTAAAACAAGAGAAATTAGTAATACGGATATTTATTCAAGGGCCTTTCAATCACACAGTGAACTGTGATTTTAGTAGAAGTCTTAAACAAAATGTAGACATGTTCTTTATATGTCTATTTATCATATAGCCTGAGGGAGTCATTTGAAATTGGTTCTGTGAAGGGATTGTTTTTAAGCAGCAGATGGTTGGAATGATACTTTCTAAGTAAATAGTATTCATCTGAGAAAGATTTATCGACTGCCTACTATGTGCCAGAATTCATGCTAAGTAGTAAGCACACTGGGATGACAGTTCTAGAGTCCAGTGGAGAAATGCGCTTTCCATTAAACACTTTCCTGGTAAGGGAGCTTGGTGCAAAAGTGGCAGGGATAATGAATGATAAAATAGCTCACCACAGAACTGAAGCTTCACATTTGCCCAGAAGACAAGAGCAGAGCAGTGTTGCAAACAGAAGAAAAGGAATTTGCAAGGGCACAAAAGTCATGGGGTACAAGGAACTCCTAGACTAATCTGCCCATTGTCCCTGTAGCAAGACATAACAGGGCTGGTAGGAGAGACGTTGCAGTGACACAGTTGTCAGATGGGGCTGCACATGTGGAATTTTCCCTCCTGAAGCCTTTGCTGTGTGGTAAGCAAGGAACGGACCAGGTCTCATGAGAACAGGAACGAGGGCCCCATGAATTGTGTCAGTTCACAGAATGACTAGTTTGCCAGAGGACCATTTTTTTTAGTTTAGTTTTCTGATTTTACCGATTTGTCAAAATCATATTCTTGGTATCTGTTTATGAAGTTTACAAACATTTGTGAATCCCTAATTTATTTCTTTTCATTTTAACTTTATACCTGCATTTTACAGAAGTTAAAATCATCTGGTCCTGAGATACAAAATTAGAAGAGAGAACAGATTTTGGCAGAAAAGAGAGAAGGATCTTAGCCCCTTGTGCCCACTGGAGAGGAAGATTCGGAAGAGTGGGTTTGAGAGGATCATAGGGAGAGATGAAGTGGCAGAGGGAGAGGAGATGGGGGTACTGAGTCAAGACACTAGGGAGAAAAAATTGAACAAACAGGGTCAAGGACAATGCTGGACAAAAGCAAGAGGACAGGAATTGGGGACAGTCTGAGGGTCATGTTCCTCCACCCCAGGACCTCCAGTCTCCACCAGACAACCGATCTAAACAACTTTGGGGCAAATGGAAGATTTGGCAAATCAGGCATTCATGAATTATATTTCCAGCAAGCTGACTTTTGACTAGTTGATTTTGTTTTTTTAATGGTGAGACCCCAGTACAGAATGCTCGAAAGAAGATTACTGGTACTATAGATAGAAAAGGGATATAGGATCAAAGAAGGAGGGTTTGGTTTGGTTTAGTTTGGTTTGGTTTGGTTTGGTTGTTTTTCAAACAGAAAACTTGAATAAATTCCCACATCATGAGGCAGAATTAATACTTGGACATACCGAAAAAAGAAAGGATATTTTTGGAGCAAGGTGCTCCAGTTACTACTACTGTATAATAAAATTTCCCAAATCTTCTGGCTTAGTGAGTGCCATTTCTCTTGTTCACAAATCTGCAGTTTGTCCAGAGCTTGTCAGGGTCAGATCATCCCTGCTCCACTTAGGGTCAGCTGGAAAGGCTCAAAGGCTGGGGGCCGGAGGCTGCTATCCCCTCTTCCTCTCCCTTCCTCCCTCCTTCCTTCCCTTCCATGTCTGGCAGTTGACTCAATGCAGGTTCTTGCCTGGTGGTCACTGTCCATCTGGGTAGAACCTCTCTGCACAGGCTGGTCTGGGCTTCTCCATAGCATGGTAGATGAGTTGAAGAACAAAGTTAAGAAAAAGAACCAGGCAGACACTGCACACATACTTTTCTAACCTAGCCTCAGGAGTCACACAGTGTCACTTCTACTGTGTTCACAGGACCAGCCAGACCAAAGAAGAGACATAGACCCTTTCTTTTAGTGGAAGGACATCAATCCCATCATAAGAGTATAATGATTTGGGATGCACACACACGTGTGCATGTGCACAGACACACACATGTTGGATATCAGTATAAATGCTCTATAATCTAAAACTTTTTGTTTACTTATATGATACTACAAATAGAAAATTCCACATCTGCTCAAAACACATGAACACCAAAAATATTGTATAAAATTACTCCTGGGTTGTGGGTATCAGATACATATGAAATATAAATAAATTTTGTTTAGACTTGGGTCCTATTCTCCAGATATTTCAATATGCATATGCAAATACTCCAAAATCAACAAAGAAAAAGGAATTTTAAAAATCCAAAATGTTTCCATTTCTAAGAATTTCAAATAAGAGATACTTAACCTAAATATGTAGCCGTCTTTGAAAAATAAAATCTGCTTCCCAAACCCACTGAGATGATCATAAAAATTAACTCCTGAGATCAGAAATAAAATAGCCTTATATGGCCAAGGGACTAATGCTTCTGACAGAGGGGGAATGGGCCACGAATGCAGTTGATTGTGAGCTGATTTAAAGAGAATAAAAAAAAAACTATGAAAGCAAATTTGAACTTTGTTTTCCCTCCAATTTAAATTTCAGATGATATCTCGGTCTTGTGATTTGCCTCCTTTACCTTAAAGTCAGGGAGTTCTAATGGATTTAGTGCATTTCGATGAACGTTTTATTCATGCTTTAAAATACTTGACCTGCAATCTTCCTTTTTACACTATAATTTTTAGCAGATATAAAGGGAGACTGGCAAGGTATTTGGAAGACCTGATTTTCATCACACACACACTCTTCTTAGGGAAGAAACAATAAAAAGGAAGAAATGGCATTGAGAACAGTAGGTAATGCAATAGTGTCATACCGATTTCACTCTGCCCTAGTCTTTCTCCAGTATCGTGATCACTAGCTGTTGTTTTCTCTGAGGTGTGAAGAGTTTGCCACATTTTTTCAGAAATGAAGAAAGACCTTCCTTAAATAATTGCATATTTAATAATGTCTAATACTGCTAAAGTACTGTCAGAATTTACAAATTGCTCACCAGTAGTAACACTGATCTAATTTTCTTTTCCTTTAATGTCTATTGTTCTCACCTTGGAAATTATAAGTCATGTTTTCTAACTTTAATCATTTCTGGAACATCTCATTTATTTTAGAGATATTAGAGTTAGTATCTATTTATTTCTTTACCTCTGGATCCAAAGGGAAATTAAATGTGGGGGAAAACGTAGATAAAGAGAATTATAATTTTCCATATCCAATAAGTTCAGAGAGAATTAAGAAGGAGCCTTTTTAACCCATTGTGCAAGGTCAAGACCAGCAGCTGTGTTAATGCGTCAATGGCTGAACTTTTAGGAAGGGTTTAAAAGCACACAGGTTGAAAGGTTTCAACTTCCGGAAGTCATATAGATCTGATAGCAGAATTTCTGAAGAGAATGAGAATGTTAAAAGGGGAATTATGAATGATGACAAGCAGAGCACTTAGAGGGAGCGCTAATGCTTGATGCAGCATTTGGCTACTGCGATACCCAGAAATATTCTGTACATGATTTTTTTCAATCCTAAGAGGGAATTTTATTATCCACCAAAATTAGCAAAATCATTATATCATGTAAAAATCTGCTATGCTTCTGTGATGCCGTGAAAAATTATCTCTTCTTTTAACAATGATTAATCCAGTTGCAAAAGCTCCAAACTCTTTCTCTTCTCATCTTACTGGACTTTATTTTTCAATTATCTCCTTTTCCCATGTCTTCAACTTCTCCATCTAGTCCAAGTCATTCTTCTTAAAACACCAATGTATTCTGTTGTCCTCACTTAATTCTCCCTTGACTTCTCATTCCTCCTACTTTTCTGATCTCCAAATTTTGCAAGTTCTTCATGTATATGGAAACTTTCCCTTTCTGTGTTCCTGTGTGGGTGACTAAGATTTTTAGTACGATCTTCACATCACAACCAAAATTTCTATCTCCAAATGTGATCTTTCTGCCAGGGCAAAAACTCACGTGATCAGTGACCTATTTGGTATCTCCACTCCAATCTCCAATTGGAAGTACCACAAACATCTAAATTTAATGTTTTCCAAATTCTATACACTCTATACATTCTCTATATAAAAATCTGATACTCCCTCGCCTCCAAAATGCCCCTCTCTTATTTTTGCCTTTCTCCAGAAAGAGTACTACCCAGTTTCCACAAACAAAAGTTTGACACCTCACTCACTTTTAAGTCTACATCTCAGCTACAACTAATTGTCTGATCCATCTAAAAACATATCCCAAATCATTCCGTGCTTTAGATCTTCTCTAATTGAAAGCACTTTTTCCAGATATTTTGAATTTCTTGAGAAGTCCAGTCTATTTCAAACATGTGATTTAACAAAATGAATTCTATGAAAAATATTGTCCTTGAAATATTGGCTATCAGTAGTGCTTTCTGTGTGGGGAGCTGATTTGTTTGACTGTTCAAATTTTGGAGCTAAGTTTTGAAAGGAAGATATATTTTTTTCATAGAACATTAAAAACTTTGTCAAAAATGAAGGAATGATTTAGGTTTTTAAAAGTTCTTTGCATGGTGTTTCCAAAGAATAAATTCAGCTTTTAGTTCAAAAGTTGTATGAAAATGCCTTCATTCTACACAACATGAGAGTTATGATTACCTTTGTCTCCTGAGACTTTCTGCTTGGTAGAAAAAGGATCATTCACCTGACCCAAAGTGAAAGTGAGCCTTCCAGGACAAAATTAGTCTGCTTCTTCCCCCAGGAATAGCCAGATTTTCAAGGAAGGGAAAAGAGAAAGAAAGGGACAGAGAAGGAGTAAGACAAGAAGATAGGGAAGGGGAAAAAGGAGAGGAAAGAAAAGTGAAGAAAGTTTTATCTAATTAGTTGATGAATAAACGCTAAGATCTAATCACTTGTCAGTAAGGAATTTGAGAAACAGGGAAAATTAAGTTCACTTTCCACCACTAAGCATTTAAAATGAAATGAAAAGAGAAGAGCTTCACCAATTTATTCACATCAAAAACCAAGGATGGCAATCTGCTTGCAAATCACAATTGTGCCATGAGCTGTGCAACTGAATTTCACTGCAAAATGCAGAAATGACCCAACTAAACTCTCTTTAGTATCTACTCTTAATCATAAACAGCTTATGCTTTTGAAAGAAGAGGAATTCAAAATAACAAGAGCATGCAGACTTCTTTTATTTTAAGGCATTCAAATGACTGAGTCATAGAAACATGTTGAAGATATTTATTGAGCTGCTATCACATATGAAGGACTTTTTGGAATTAATAAGCTCTGAGAGACCCAACTTGTCAGACCCCCAGTGGCTCAGAAGATTGTGCGTCTTTGTGAATATGACAAGACATCTAAACACCCTGAACCCAAGACTGCAGGGGAGCAAGGAGCAGCGCTGATTTGTTCAAAGTCTGAGCATGCAAGCTCCATGTGGACATGTGGGCCGAGCAGATGGCCACTGGGGAAGGTACTCGCTCCCCACTTCTGAACATTAAGAGCTCGGTATATTCCAAATTTTGAAGAATTGCAGAATTAACTGATGGAAATAACACCATCATTTTAGAAGGAATTCCTATAGTTTAATGAATACAAATCATGCTAATGTCTGTGGCTGCATTTAAGAGGTAATATCCAGATGTGTCTGAACTAGCCAAAATCTTTTCTATTAACAGAAAAAGATGCCTGCCTAGAAGATGAAAGTACCCCCTGGAAATTTAAATTAACAGACATTTCAATTCATTTGGTCAAACTCTTTGAAATATTTGGCTCTGTCTTACTCTGTGTTGCAGTTTTTATCTAAATGCCCCCCACAAAGCCTCATGTGTCCATAGGTGGAGATTTTGAAAGGTGATTGGTTCATTGGAGTGATAATCATTAATGCGTTAGTTCACTGATGAGTTTATAGCTAAATATGATGCCAAAAGTGGAGTTCAGGAAGGCAGGTCACTGGGGGTGTAGTCTGGAAGGGGCTATCTCCCTTCTCCCTTCTTTCCTTCATATTTTCTGCTTCCCATTTGCCACACCCCTATGCCATGATGTCCTGCCATGGAGCCAGCCAATTCTGAACTGAAACCTCTACAAACTGTGAGCCAAAATAAACCTCTCCTTCCTTAATTTTCAAATGTTGGGTACTTTGTCCCACTAATGATAAAAGTGACTAAGATACTCTGAAAGTATATCTCTTGACCAGAGGCTGTATACTCATCTCCTATCTGGAGGTGTTGTTGATTACTAATAACATAGAATTATAACTTTTTCCAGGCAACTGACGTCCATCAAGCAAGAGTTGTCTAACTCTTGAGGTTAAGACCATCCCATTCATGAGAAGAGATAACACCCAAAGACTAGCTGGGGCAAGGTTGGGCTTGCTCCAAATAGAAACTTGCTACAATTCGTGCTCTACATAGCTCCCCCAGAACAGGTTAAAAGCTATGCTCCAACTGAATCTCAGTGCTATTTTAAGAGACTTCTGCTACCAATTCTTATGCTTTTCCCCCTGAGAAAATAAAATATCCACCTGAATCTATCTCAACCCCTGATTCCAGGAAATATGAGCTATGATGCTAGGTATTAGGAGTAGTCACAAGAAATAGACTCCATATAGTCAGGAAATATGTGTAATTTTCTGGAACAGGATATAGGCAAAAAGAGAAACGCTAACTTATGCAACATTGCTGGCATTTGAAAGAAACAAAGGAAATAATAATTCTAAAGGCTTTGGAATTTGCAAGCTATTGAGATGACTTCTTTGAAGAAAGAAAAGAGCAGGATCAAAATAATCAATCATCAACTTAAAGTACTATGTAAAGGCCATGGGACCTCCCTGGCAACATTCAAAGAAAACATTCATTGTTGGGGAGAATGTAAACTGTTACAACCACTATGGAAATTAATATGGGAATTTTCCAAAAAGCTGAAAGTAGAAATTCCATTCAACCAAACCATTCCACTTCTAGTTACCTTCATGAAAGAGTTAAAGAGATCATATTACAGTGATACAAGCATACTCTTGTTTATAGCAGCACAATTTATAACCACTCAATGTTGGAAACAGCCTATATGTCCATCAACAGATGAATGGATAAAGAAAATGTGGAATTCATACATACTGCAGTACTACTCTGCACAACTCAGAATAGCTAAATCTTAGTACCAGCCTATATGTCTATCAATAGATGAATGAATAAAGAAAATGTGATATTATATACAACAGAGTACTATTTTACCATAAAGGAGGATAAACTTAAGTCATTTATAGAAAAATGGATGCAGCTCAAGATCACTTAATGTGAAACAAATCAGACACATGAGCTTAAATATTGCTTGATTTATCTTACATGAGAAACCCAAAATACAAATTACAGAGCAAAAACAAAGACATGTCAAGAAATTCTGTACACTAATGATTATCTGAAAAAGAAATCAAGAAATTTTTCCATTTTCAGTAGCTACAAAAATTAAATACTTAGGCATAAATTCAAAGAATTAAAATATGTGGTTGTAAAATATGAGTATGTCACACACACCAAGTTGTATGGCTAGGTAGATTACATGCATCAGGAATAGGCTCAAGCAGAAATGGAGGCTAAACTACACAACAAGATATATAGATGTTCATTCACCAACACTGTGACAGTGAAGCCACTTGCTCATCATTATAGAATTATGGGGACTATGCACCTAATCTTACTTTCTATGCGAAAGAAAGTTGGCCTAAGATAAAGATATACATAGTCTTATGGGCAATTAGCTTTATAACTATTTCTCCCATTCTGGAGGTTTTCTCTTCATTCTGCTGATTGGTTCTTTGCTGTGCATAAAAT